>ML789128.1:229972-247066 GCA_009831015.1 Picea engelmannii | reverse complement strand
GAAAACCCATTTTTCTGATTTTTGCCTCAAATTGCGTGATTATGCTAAACAACGACAGGTATTGGAATGACAATATTGGTGCAAAAATGATGAACTATTGTTATGGTACAAGAACACCGATTGTTCTAGTACAAGAATCACACTTCACAAACCATCATAAGTAAACCATGATATAATCATCTTTTAACCAGTAAAAATATAGAAAAGACGACGTTTTAACCACAATGGATATAATGACAAATGATGACGTTTAATGAGGGTTTATGGTGTGTATTGACAACGTAATGCAGGGCAATGTGTAATAATGAATGTTTTTGTATAGCGGAAAACATGGAAAAGTGGAGCTCAACAATCTCCGTCGTCGCACTATCAAGGAAATGTTAGTCCAGTGAAAACATACAACTCCAACCAATGCCACCTGGGAGCCCACTACCATTCGACAACAATTTCCTCATTTCAAGCCTTGAGGACAAGACTGTTTTTTAAGGGGGAGGGAATGTTAGGGACCTAGCCTCCCTAACCCCTCACATAGGTAGAATAATATATTTTCCATGTAACAAAGACCACTATTAATAAGGCCAAATAATAAGGAAGAATAATTCAAATGTAACAAGAACTAATAGAAGCTTCTGCTTCTAGAAGCTCTTCCTCTAGATTGTTCTTTTGATAGATAGATTTAGTTTAAGTAAGAGTCAATGGCATGAAAAGTTTTGTATTGAGAATTATTGTAACAGAGAACTACTCTAATGGTGGTTTCCCCCTCGAAGAGGCAAGTGAACATTGTTTCCTATTAATAAAGGTACTATTTTGGTGGTGTGGTTTCATCTATTGTGTTGTTCTACTATTATTCTCTGCAATATTTCCGTTTTCAACTATTATAATAGATATGGTACCTTACAAAATATGCCTACCATGGATAAGTTCATTGATTCTCTCACACATGAGAAGGAAAAGCCATTCAAATGGGTCTAATTAAGGAACCCAAAGCACATGCACTCACCATGCAATATGGAAAAGGTTCATCCAATAAAAAATCCAAACAGAACGGAAAGGAGAAACATAAAGAAAAGGAGGGATATTCTAAGCCCTTCAAGGATTATTTAGGTTCCAAAGACTCTTGAAATTACAAAGGAAAGAAGAAGAATGGAAAGTAGTGTACTTATTGCAATAAACCAGTCATAAATAATCCACATGCATGAAGAAGAAATCGATCTTATGGAACAGGTACTTTAGAATAACAACCTTGGAAACTTTATTCCTGAAGGAGCCAAGAAGAAGAAAGAAGAAGATAATGCTCCTAAGAAAGGTAATCATCATTCTCTGGTTGCAATTAATTCCTTATCTGATTAATAGATTATATATTTTGGTGTATCGCATCATATGAAATCCAAAGAGGAAGCCTTTACTTCTTTGAGTTCATGCTCAAGACCCCCTATTCTCATGGGGGATGTTACTCTAGTAACACTGGCAGGAGAGGGAAAATTAGAACTTCCTAATGGAAGTTTTGAGAATTTTTTACATGTTCCAAATCTTTCTATAATATGCTCTTAGTTTATCATATCACTCATACAGGAAAAAAGTTGAATTTACATCAGATTCAGTTTATGTGCTTGACATGCATGACATTTAAATTATCACAATTGGTGAGGTAGATCACAAATCAAGGTTGTATAAATTCACTACGTTTCCTGACCATGACTCCTCTTTACTACAAACACATGTTGATGATAGTAGTATAGTATGGCATGAGATATTTGGCCTTTTAAACTTTAGGTAAATGAAACGAATTTCCGAACAAGGAATGGTCAAAGGCTTGCCAGAAATTCACTTTTTTAAAGGGGTTTGTGAAGGACACATTCTTGGAAAGCATCTTGAAGAGAAGTTTGAAAAGGGGAAGGCAAGGAGAGACTCGTCTTCCTTGGATACTGTTCATAGTGATCTTATGGGTCCATTTCCACATTCATCCATAAAAAGCGCAAGGTATTTCCTTACATATATTGATGATTATTCATGCTATACTCGGTTTTATTTTCTTAGTAAAAATTATGAATTTTTGAGCATCTCAAAGACTTCAAAGCTATAGTAGAGAAGAAGATTGGGAAGAAGATAAAGATCCTCTATACAGAAAATGGGGGGGAGAATATCAACAAATATGTTCAAAATGTTTTTCTTGAGGCTAGTATCCAGTTGCAACATACAGTTCCATACACCCCAGATCAGAATGGAGTTGTTGAAAGGAAGAACATATCTATGAAAGAGATGACTAGTTGCATGTTGCATGTGAGGTCTCTTCCTTCCAAAATTTGGGATGAGGCACTTAATTGTGCTTCTTACATACAAAACAGATCTCCTCATAGATATATTGAGGACATGCCACCTTTTGAGGCTTGGACATGTGATAAACCACATGTCACACACTTCCACATATTTGGATCTCAAGCATGGGACCATATTCCTTCTGAAAAGAGGAAAGCATTAGATCCACAGAGCACACCTTGCATCTTTGTGGGATATCTAGATAATGTGAAGGGGTACATGTTGATTGATCCCTCTACAGAATGTCTCATTATCAAGTGCAGTGTTTAGTTTGAGGAGATTCATTTGCATGCACCACTAGTGAAACATGCATATACTCTTGTGCTTCCATCAGTTATAGACATTAGATATGATGATTCCATACACTTAGATGATATATATTTAGACTCAGAATCAAAATATTATGTACCTGGAGAAGCGCAGGTAGTAAAAATAGATGAGGAGACAGTGTTGTAGCTTTAGAATATTCCCAAGTGGGCATATTCCACACTTCAGGAAGTAGATGACCTTACAGGGTGTCCATTGGATTCGAGGAGGAATTAATCTCAACATGAGGATCCTTCTCATGTATTTTCAGATTCTGAACCAATGATACCCATGCATTGCTATATGGTTCAATATTCTGATCCATATATATACAGTGAGGTTGTGGGAAATCCATTATGGGAAGCATCCATGTAGGAGGAGTATCACTCACTCATAGAGAATCAAACTTGGGATCTAGTTCCACTTCCACCAAGGAAGAAACTTGTCCGATGAAAATGGATCTATAGGACCAAAAGAGAAACATATGGTCAAGTAAGTAGGTACAAGGAAATATTAGTTGCAAAAGGATTTCAACAGATTCATGGGATACATTATGATGAGACATTTTCTCCTGTAGAAAAGATGGACTCCATTCACTTGGTTCTATCGATTGCAAGAACCAAAGGATGGGAATTTCACCAGATGGATGTGAAGAATTCTTTTTTTCATGGTGATATTTCAGAGGATATCTACATGGAGTAGCCATCGAGGTTCATTCATAACTCATCTTTAATATGCACACCGAAGAAGGTACTATATGGCCTCAAGCAGACACCTAGAGCGTGGTATGAAAATATGGATTTTTATCTTCTTTCACATGATTTTTTTTTATGTAAATTTGATTGCAATGTTTACATGTTGAGGAATATTGTCTCTTTGATGATTTTAGTACTCTATGTTGATGATATTTTCATCATTGGTAGCTCTACTTCAACCATTGTTGTAGTCAAATATATTTTTCATGACATGTTCTCTATGATGGACGTGGGTCCACTACACTTATTTCTTAGTCTTGAGATCAGTGAGGATGATTCTAGCATCAAAATTTCTTAGAATAAGTATGTCATGGATCTTCTATATATATTCCACATGACAAACTATGAATCTTCACCTACACCCTTCTTATTTGGGATCAAACTTGAGGATGGCAGGGATACACCATTAATGGACAACACTTTGTATTTCCAGTTGGTGGGGAGTCTTATGTATCTCACCCACACTCATTTGGATATCTCATATGCAGTAGGAGCAGTTTCCAGATACATGCAAGAGCCCCATGATATGCACGGGAAGGCTTCCAAACACATCCTCTGATATGTTCAGGGCACCATGAGTTATAACATTCAATATTCACTTAGTTTTTCATTGGATCTCATAGGCTTCACATATTCATATTGGGATGGCGATGGAACATATCACAATTTTACTTCCAAGTACACTCTCAATTATCCAAATGGATCTTGGTGGCCATCCACCTTTTCCACTGAATCACCATTTTGAGCCTATGGTTTTAATAAACCATGACATTCACCCTTTTGGTGGGGAATGGAATGTAATGTCATCTTAATTTTTTAATCACAAACATCATGTAATGGTCTTATGTACATTCCTACAACATAGTGTTAGTGCACAAGATCCCATTAGAACTCCGTTGTTAAGCATGCTCGGGCTAGAGTAGTGCTGGGATGGGTGACCTCCTGAGAATTCCTAGTATTTTACATGCCTATGGAATTTTATAACCTTAGTCCAATTCATCCCACATGCATCATGGGAATAAACTTATCATTGTTACCCTCTCATATATAATTGAGGTGAAGGAGGCCCTTTAGGCATGCAATGGAGTGTGATGTAAAGATTCTTGTGAATGAACCATAGCCAACATCTCTTTCCTTTTAGAGATAAGTTACCACATTTTTCCAATTTGTATTCTACAATGGTTTTCTATCTTATTCAGTAATAGAAGTTGGGTTTCACTGTATTTTTGTGTTCTCTTCTATATTTTTGTGTATTTCATTGTTATATCTCGGTTATATTTCTACCTTCATGTTGTTCTCAAACTAATCTGGATCATTGGTATTAGAGTAGGCTACTGCTTTTTATTTCTGAGAGCAGGTCCTCGACGAGGTCATGGTATAGAGAGTTGGATCTCGAGCTAGTTTCACTTGAGGAAAATTCCTCTCGCCAGCCAAAGCAACCTCCCATGGTGGAAGAAAAGAGAGATGACAAAATATGATATCCTTTCAAGAAGTTTCTCAAGGAATCCCTCATGTGACAGATGAACGAGATGATGGACAAATTTTCTCAGATCCTTCAAAGACTATTGATGGTGGCAGCGATGGCATATTTGACAAGAATCCATTTTGCAAGTGAGACACCCTTCAAGGTACAAGTCATTTTTTATATCCCCTTATTTGAAGGCTCGATAGATGCAGATGCTCTAGAAAAATAGTTGAATCTTATAGAAGGTTATTACTCTGTCCAAATTTTTTCCGACAGTGAGAAGATCACCTTTGTGCTCCTTAAATACCTTCCCCATATAAAATCTTGGTCGGAATGTTACTGGGATAGGTACACCACAGATGAATCTACACTATTTAGGAGAGAACACACTTGGGTAGCCTTTGTAGATGCCTTAAAGGAGGAGTTATACCCTGTCAGCAACTATGATGACCAATACATGAGATGGACAACTCTGCGTCAGAAAAGAGATCAGACAGTGCCAGGGTACACCAACATCTTTCATGAATTGTGCTCAAATTTGGGTATCAAAAACTCTGAGCGACACCTGTTTTTGAAGTACCACAATGGTCTGCAAAGGTACATCTAAACAAAGATGGATTTTTTGGATATCTCCTCATTGGGAGTTGCTTATCGATATTTAGTCAAAATTGAGCAGCAGTGTAAGTGGGAGAAGCATGGAAAAGGAAACTCTAACTCACACAATGAAGGACAGAGTAAGGAAGTCCAACCTCAAGATAGCCAACTCCATATGTAGGCAAAGAAGGGTAACAAGAAGTCTAAGAAAGACACCAGAAAGTGGTGTGAGTTCCACAACATCCCTTGGCATAAAATTGATGAATGTTGCTCAATACATTCATTGGTAGCCAAGTTCAAAGATACAGATCCAAACCTTGAATTGGAACCTGATTAAAAAAAGGAGAAAAGGAGACAAATCATTGATGCAGAACCCACTTCTACTATCAACTACAACAATCCAACCAGAAGAGGATCATGAGGAGGGGGAGTGATTCTTCCATTCACAGATGTGGGTGAAGGGGACTCCACTGCATTTTATTGTTGATGGCGGAAGCCAAAATAATTTCTTCTCAATAGAGGTTGTCAAGCAGTTGGATTTGCCAACAAAACCATACCTGCAACCAGGGTCAAGATCTTCGTTTCATCCAACAATGTCGAATTTCATACAACATCGATCCCTTCAAGGATTATATAATATGTGATGTTTCCCCATTAGAAGCCTGTGATTTTCTATTAGTCCAACCATATATGTGGAGGGATCATGCTATTTATGATTCTCAACCCCGTAGCGTCATTTCTACTTTGGGGGGTCAACTATACATGATACTAGAGGTAGTTTCAACTATTCTCCCACCAAAAAAATGCCACAAAGTAATCTCTCATACTGCAAAGTTTAGCCGCTTCACAATTCAATCAGAAGGTGAATAGAAGGACACTACAACCACTACAGCTTGTTGAGAAATCAACACACACTAAAAAGTCTACGTAAAATTTCACTTTTTGGGTACCACTTGATCTTTTGGCATTGTATGATATGAAAAATGTGTCCTTTGCTTATGTCTTTTGTTTCTCATTAATTCTTTAAAATATTTCTTGGACATTTGAAAATGATTAACTTAAAATATGAGTATCTAAATTAGAGAAATGACAGGACACGCTTAAGGATTTTGGCATCGGGAACGATTAAACGTGAAAGAAAACGTTAGAGAGAATCAAAGTTGGTGAGCCTCGATATTCGTCGGCATTGGAAGGCGCAAAATTTCTTTTGCGACAAGCACCACCAAGAATATCATCGATGACCGACCAATTCGGCATTGACGAAAGGTTAAAATAATAAGCATTGAACAAAAAATGAAATAATAATCGTTGATCACTGACTTCCAAAACGTTTACGAAGTTGGGAGTTTCAAAGGATGATAACCCACGAAAAAACTACGCGTTCATTTTATTTTCTGAACATTGACCCCCGATGCTGACCCGACATTGGCAGTCATGAGATCTAGCTCAATTTAGCACATTTAACATAAATGAAGTCTCGAGTGAAAACCTTACCCACGAGTCAAGTTCTAGGTTTTATTTAATGAGTCTCGAGTCAGTAACGCCACGTCAACGTTAATCGACGTTGGAAATTGCTAAAGGACAATATCAAAAAACTTACAAAACAATTCAGAACAATGATAATTGTAAAAGAAAAGTTAATTTACGAGGAGCTTAGATAAAAACATGGTAGATTTACACACAAAAGGGAAACATGATAATTTTGACTATTAGGACTAGAATGATTTCAGGAAAAACATTTTCGAAATTTCATATATTCAAATTCTCGCCAAGATTAGGTTACATACAATGAACACCACCAACACCTTGGCCAACCGAACTGGTTACATCGAGAATGTGAAAATCCTCACAACTAACAGAGAAAACTATCAAAACATGCGTCATGTCTAAGATTACAAAACAAGAATCCTCCCATCAGGTATCTCCTACACAAGGACCTTCTCTCGGACCATTTCTTGCACCTTATAGTGCTCTCATGTTCTCCTCATCCATCACCCTCTGTGCTTCATACAAATTCACAATCGTATGTTGTGCTTCCTGAAGCTGTCTCTTGAGCCAATTTGTGCTTCCTCCACAACCCTGCATTAATGATACGTCATGGCTCTTCACTGCCAGTTGTCTCCGCAATTCTCTATTTTCTTGATAAAGTTCAGCTATGGTGAGTTGTGCTTGCTCCAACTGTTGGTTGGGGTTTCCAACGTTAGAACCCGATGTCTCTGTCTTTCGCATTCGACTCCTGCTTCCTCGACTGGTAGCCCTGAAAGGCTTCGACCGGGTAACGTGAATTATAAACTCCTCAACGGTCGGGTGTGCACTCAACTCCATTGGGAGGTGGCCTCCTCCTCCTACTTCCTTATTTTTTCTAGGCCTTCCCCTCCTCTGCGATGCCTTCTTCTGAGAGGGCATGGCCTCCAACATGTGTCCTTCAGAAGTAATTTTCTCTACTTCCACTTCCATTTGAGGCACTGAAATATTTATCGAGCGAAGGTAGGAACCTATTTTTGAAGTCTCGGGGACAATCGATGCCAATAAGAAAGAATCCCAGGCACATTGGGGCTCGAACCTAGCGCTTCAGATGCATCGCAAACCCCATCCCATGTTTTGAGGGGATCCCATGGTGCAACAACGTATTTTCTTAGACGTATGCAACTAGATAAAAGACTACAACAAAGAGTTTATAGAATTGAACTTGCGAGACCAATCTCTACTGGTATACAAACTTGGATGATGTGTAGAACCCACATAGACATATAGAATTTATAGAAGAGTAGAGAAACGAGGTGGAATGTGCCAAGGAACATTCATGTCTTGCGATGGGATGTCTTGAAGGATTAACACGTCACATCTGCATGATGGATACGATCCAGGATGTATGAAATGTAGTCGATATGTGGCACGATCATTCCATTTTATTTAATTCCCCCAACCTCCATTATTATTGAATTATGGTTGACACACTTAGTGATATAGATTCTGGAATAACAAATTGCCTCGACCTGAGGCATTTAATGACTTCCTTTATTACGATATCCCGCCTCTTGGGAACTTACGCTCACTCTCAACACACATTCGAATTTGGCATATTTTCCCGACCCTAAGCGACAAGCAACTACTGGAATGTTTTCAACGCTCATATTTTCCATACCTGATATACCACACTATGGTGCACGGGTGTAACTCATCCAAACTAAAGAGGAGAGGCGATGTAGACATAGACATTACAGGTCACTCAAAAGGTCATTGGGATCATGTAAGTATTAAACAATCAGGACTAATGATCTCTACAGGTACGTATCAATATATTCTTTCCGCTTACGTCTTACTATTCATTGCCTGATAAATAATTTTTAAGCTATTTCAAATGCAGATTGTAGGAAATATCCCTCTGACCGTTGAATAAAGTTTGCTCCACAACCTCACCAAGGAACCTGAAAGAAGCATTAGAGAAAAGTCAACAGAGCACTGAAGGATACTGGAGTCCCCGAGTTCGGCACCCCCGATGACTTCATCGACCTATGCAAAATATTTGGATCACATGCTAAACAATATGCATTATGGGCTAAAGAGCCGATGACAGTGACCGATGCAACACCGGGGCATGTGTAACGGTTCATGGAACATCTGATCAGAGATTATATTGTTCTACAACAGTTAAACACAAGTATAGTGGAGTACCGAGTGCATGCAGTAGAGATCTGAGGATTTTACACGACTTCGATGGAACAACACAAGTTTCCATGGGCCCAAACCTGTGACGAATTGTTTATTAGTTGGTCCAAGTATGAGAATATTCATCCTTTCAAAGAACTATCTTGAGTTGACTGTTAAAGAAACTGTTAGAAGATGACGCCACGTGGCGTATTTTTCTTATCTTAAGCTGCACTTAGCCATTGTTTTCAGTTGGAATTTAGACTATAAATAAATACATCGACCAATTAGTTAAGGGTCGATGGTTGTGGAAATAACTCTTTCTTTCTGGTTGTTAAGAATTATTTTAGAATTTGCTTTGAATTAAGAAGTCCTTCTGGACCTGAGACAAGTTATTTTCATCAACGACATGTATGATTGGACGCGAAGAAGAATTATTTCCTATCCTATTTCATGAATGATGCTATAATGAGTAAGAGAAATTAATTCTGTTGTCAAGTTATCTGGTGCAATGTTTTGTTGTTCTTTGCTTTCATGATGAAGATTGATTGTTGTGTTATCATGTGATGAATGGTTATGGTAGATGAATTATTTTTCTTTCCATTATCTCATTGCATATGTGTTTTATTTCTGGTAATTAGTATCTCGAACAATAATTTGATGCTCACATGGTTAGTGTATTAGTACTAGGCCTATGGTATAAAATTGTCATCTGCATGCTTGAGGAACGGGTTATCCTAAGCTCTTCTTCTTCCCCAATAGTAAAAACTTAATTCCATTTTTGTTGCCAAGTTGGTTTATACTGACTTACATCTCATATCAGTCCCACCCAAGAGAAAATATACAAAAGAGAATAGTCCAAACTGAAGGAAGAGCATTCACAAGAAAACGTAAAGACCATCAATAATTTGGCCAGATCGCAAGATCTGGAGAACCATTCCACTATTAAACACTGCAGAGTCTAATTGGGTCTCGATGGTAGGTTTGTTTCCTACTATTGAATCAAGGGATTTAAGACCCATCAACAGAATTGGCGCTAGAAGGAGGGCTTGAGAATGAATGGATGGATACATATTCTACAGAGTATTTCAAACATCCTATAGATTCAAAATATCCCACATGCATGGTTATTCATTCCCAAGACATCCCACACACGTTGAGTACTCCTGAAACGAGTAACTCGCCCCAGCCCGAGGAAGAACCTTTTCACCCTGAAGTACCTTATGGTCTTCCTCACAAGAAAGTAAATTAATTTAGAATTATCACAAGAGCCTACGCCTAACAGATCAATGCATTGTCCTTAGTTCCCATACTCCCTCGAAGAAAACAACAAAGAAGACTAATGGTTAGTACTCCTGATGAGGTTTTTGTACACTCGGTAGAAGACTTAGTAGATTTCACAATTACCGAAATCCAAGAACCTCTTGATTTGATACCCGAAACGCCAGCCGACGACATCTCTGAATTGGACGACTTTTCAGAAGAAGAGGAGTTTAACTCATAGTTTGAAGATATGGAAGGCAACAATGACCATAATGATGAAAGGGGGAACCCACTTTTGAACAATCAACCCAGGTTAGATAGAGATGCTTTGGCCCTCCCAGGACTAGTTCATAACCTTCCTTGTCATCCAGAGAAGTTGCTTCCTAAGTTCGATCTCAAAATTTATGGATTGCCTGAAGATCATATCAAGAAATTTATACTAGCGATCAGGCTTATGAACGTTCAACATGAACATGTAGTATGCATACTTTTCCCCTATACATTTGAAAATTCAGCTGCCACATGGTACTTCAATCTGCCGATAGGATCTATAACTAGTTGGAGGAAGTTCTAGAAATATTTTCTAGACAAATTTGCCGAAGAAATAATTACGGGAGCTCTGATGGCCGAGTTGTTTTCTGCCACAATGATTTCCAAAGAAAGCGTCAAAGACTTCAATCAAAGATTCATGAACATATTGAACAAGTTCCAGCCTGAAGCTAAGCCAACTCAGGAATTGCATTCGAAGTTTATGCTAACTCTCTCCCAAATTTCATTTCCATGTCCGTAAACTGGGCTTCTAAACGAACCCTAGCTGAGAATTTTGAAGAAGCCAAAACGATAGAATTCCATATGAAAGGGTGTAAACAAGGCCAGGTTTCATTAGTTAAGAAATAAGTTCAACCTCCTCCCAGGAGAGGACTCCTTTTGTCTAGACCACCGAGGAAACAGGCAGATAAAACTCCCAACAAGGGTTTTGGAGACATAAAGATCTACAACGCATGGTTAAGTAATTATCAAATGAGATTATAGACATGAAGAGAAATGCAAGGGAAGGAAACCAAGGCTAGAGGCCCTACAAGCATTTCTTTAAAAGGAACCCACCGTTCAAGGTGATTGAACCTCCCCCAACTAACTTAAATATCGATCTAGGAAATGTAGCATCTGATTCTTTCTGTACATATCACCAGGAAAACCACTCTGAAAGAGATTTCCCTTAATGGGTGCATGCCATAAATTTGATGGCTAATCAGGTTCTAGACGAAGTCTCCCTAGCCAAAAAATCTAGCAGTTCAATTATGAATATTTCCGACGAGGAAGAGGTTGATCCACCACAAGATACAACCATGCTAATATGGGATCCCAACCTGATCATGCCTTCCGACTACTTGTTTGAGTCTAAAGAACCACCCGTTGAGGTCTCGGTGGTGAATACGCACAATAAAGGTCCACTTGTCTCAAAATACATCACTGCTATCCAAACTTTGAGAAATAAGACAATCCCTGATCGACCAAAAACACCTTTTTCTCCCAGTAAAAAACCTATAAGCATCCATGCCCGAGAATTGCCCAAAATTGATTACAATATAGTTGAAGATTTGTAGAAGTTAAGGGCTAACATATCATTCATGGACATATGTAGGATCCCTCAGCATAAGGACTTCCTACTACAAGCTTCGAACTCAGTAGAAGACCCTATGACTAGCAATGGTCAGGAAATAAATCTAGCTTCCACAGACCCAGTAAATAAACCAACCGTGAATACTTGTTTGGAAGATACGAAGGGAAAGCCTTTCGTCCCACCTTTCCTATTAACGTTCAAATTTTTCAATAAGAACCTCCATAATTGTTTGGTAGATTCAGGAGAATATTCCAACGTTATGCCCTTGTCAATTTGTAGAAAATTAAATTTCGTTCCTCTACGGAGTGACAAAAACATGATACAACTAGACAAGACCCAGGTCAAAGTCATGGGGGAACTCAGGTATGTAATGATCAAAATAGTGAAACATACTAAATTTGTACAAGTGATTGACATCATCATGGTAAACATCCCAGAGGCCTATGGGTTATTACTAAGTCAAAATTGGTATGAGAAGTTAAATGGGTACTTTAGAACAGGTTGGGCACACCTTTGGCTACCACTGAAGGGATACAAGAATATGATCAAAATTGATAGGGAGAGATATATGAAACATACGGTCACTAATCTAGAAACCCTGAATGAACCCTTGTCTACAGATTTCCCAGTGTTGGGAAATTATTCCTGCGATTCCCACTTCAGAAACTTTTCTCCTCTCTTATCCGATGTCCCCCTCACTCAAAACTTTGAAATGGTTTTTCAAGAGAAATCATCGATACTGACAGAAGACACCCTCTTCTACCAAGACTCTGCGCTAGAAATTACAGAACAAAAGATAGGAAAGCTAAAAAGAAATAAGGAATAAGAAGAGGGAGATTGTCGTTCACAAATTTGTACCATATACTTTGATGGATCTAAATCGTAGGAGGGATCGGGGACAGGGTTCATCCTCATTGATCCAAAAGGTAAACGTCATTTCTTGTCCTATAGACTAGAATTCGAATGCACCAAGAACACCACCAAGTACGAAGCTCTAGTATAAGGGTTAAAGAAATCCATAGACTTGAACGTCAAAGAATTGAAATTTTTCAGGGACTCAGATATTATTGTTAGACAAGTAAGGAATACTATACATTTCAATTCCCTGAACCTGAAGAATTATCAGTAGGAAGTGCATAGGTCAATGGAGCATTTTGAAGCTTTCAATATCACTGCGATCCCCAGAGCAAAAAATGTCCTTGCTGATTCGCTGGCCATAGATGCTTTGAGGCTTTCACCTATGGAGGACTATGAAGCCTCCCGGTTCACTATGGAACTACTCTACAAACCATCAGTGCCTAACAATATTTCTAATTGGAAGGTATTTGAAGGAGATGAACAAATCATAAACTTCCTGACTAACCAAAACAATTTTAGAGACCTGGATATTGACAATGAAGTATTCAAGAACCACTAGTAGGAACCAATCCTCGTATAGGTCAACCTATTGACAGATAAAATTCTGACACGATCCCAAAGGGGATAGTCAACTTGGAAAATCTGTTCGATCTAAAAGAGTGATTTAGGGGGCCTAAAAACGCTAAGAACGGTAGCTTCTGTCCCCTGCATGAAGCTATAAATCTCGAAACCCCGGAAAATCCAAAGAATGTGAATCTCAGAAAGACCATATCTAAAGAGGAAATAAAGTCTTATCTCACATTTTTCAGACAATATCAAGATGTCTTCGCGTGGTCCTACCAAGACCTGAAAACCTACGACACCCGGATCATTCAACACACTATACCATTGAAACATGAGGTGAAACCTTTCCAATAGAAGCTCCAAAAGTATCACCCATCCTGAGAACCTCTCATGTATAAGGAATTAAAGAAACTTTTAGATGCCAAGATCATTTTCCAGGTCAGGAATTCCGCATGGGTAGCAAATCTGGTTCCTATGAGGAAAAAGTCATGAGAAATTTGCTTATGCGTAGATTTTAGAAATCTCAACAGAGCTTCAAAAAAGGACAATTACCTAGTCCTGCCAATGGAGAAACTCCTGTAGACCGTGTTTGTCTTATATATTTTATCCCTACTAGACGGTTTCTCAGGTTACAACCAAGTCTTGGTTTCAGAGGAGGATCGTTTAAAAAATACTTTCCGAACCAAGTGGGGAATCTTTGCTTATAAACACACGCCTTTTGGTTAGTAAACACAGGAGTGACCTTCCAAAGGGCCATGGACGTAGCATTTTGGGGACTAATCAACAAGTGTGTGGTAGTGTATCTAGACGTCATAACTTTGTATTCAAAGAACAGAGAAGAACATATCCAACACTTAACTTAGATTTTCGAAAGGTGTAGGAAATACGGTGTATCCTTAAATCCAAAGAAAAATATTTTTGACGTCAAGGAAGGTAAGTTGTTAGGTCATATTATATCCCAAGCAGGTATTCACATAGACCCATAAAGGATTAAAACCATAGCTCAACTCTTGTTTCCCCATAACAAGAAAGTTATGCAGTTCTTTTTCGGGAAAATCAATTTTGTGAGGAAATCCACTCCCGATTTCATGGAAATCATCAAACCCTTACAAAAGATGATTCACAAGGATGCTGAATTTAAGTGGGATGATGAGAAAAAGGAATATTTCAACAATATTAAAACTTATATATCTCGGTCCCCTGTGCTACGAAGTCCCGATTTCAATAGGGATTTATTCCTCTATACTTTCGCTTGTGACCATTCGTTAGCTATAGTATTGACTCAGAAGGATGATGAAAACAATGAATCTCTGATGTTGTTCATGAGAACTAATATCCAGGGAGCCGACCTTAACTATCCTGCTATGGATAAACATGCCTATGCGGTATACAAGTTAGTAAAACACTTCAGGCCTTACATCCTCAAGAACCACACCAAAGTGATTGTGCCTCACCCTAGATTTCAATCCTTGTTTACTGAGCAAGAGATGAGGGAAATAAGAAGGAACTGGATGGCAGTGGTTTAATAATTTGATCTATATATAAAACCTACCAAACCTGTCAAAGGGAAAGGGTTGTGTAAACTCGTAGTTGAAGCCCAGGACCAAGTAAATGAAGATTTTGGATGGGAGAATAAAATGGAATTATGGTGTGGTGAAGCTTCATACATTTCCCCAGGGCTCGAGTCTTGGTATAAGGATCTGACTTACATCGTACACCATGGGGCCTTCCCATAAAATCTCAACCCTAGGGAAAGGAGAACTCTTAGGTTAAAATCTGCACAATATCGCCTCATAAATTTGGTACTCTTTTGGATTAATTATGATGGGGTACTTTTAAGATGTCTCGAATGTGAAGATGCAGACAAATTTCTCAAGGAGCTCCATGATGGCCTTGTCAATGTACATTTCACAGGAAACACCACCACTCATAAGATACTGAGAGCTGGTTATTATTGTCCCACCTTGTTCAAATATGCCCATACCTATGCCATAAACTGTAAAACTTGTCAAGTAAGCACTAGGAGGGAGAAGAGAGTGGAAATCCCACTCCATCCAATGATTGTCTCTTGGAGTTTTGAGCAATGGGGATTAGATATCATAGGAAAAATCACACCAATATCTTCAAAACAACACAGGTGCATTCTGACTGCCACTGATTACTTCACAAAATGGGCAGAGGCTATCCCTTTGACTCATGTAAATGAAAAAGTGGTGATCCAATTCATAGAGCAACAACTAATCATGAGGTTTTGTGTCCCTTCTGTCTTGGCTTTTTATAATGCAAATTACTTATCTTCCACCTGACTGATGAAGTTTTCTTTGGAAAAAGGAATCATAATTAGGTACTCTGAAAATTATTATCCACAGGGAAACGACATGGCAGAATCGACTAATAAGAACCTAGTAAGAATACTAAAGAATATGGTTGCAAATAACCAAAGGAATTGGCATAATCTACTCCATAAATCTTTATGGGACGATAGGTTCACACCCAAATAAGCCATAGGAAATTCCCCACACTTCCTAGTTTACAGATAGGAATCCATTCTCCCAAATGGGCTTTATCTTCCATCTCTTCAGCTAGCCCAAGATTCCAACGGGGATCCCTCATCGGTCATACAGTAATGAATTGATACTCTTCTCATGCTAGAAGAAGAGAGAGAAAATACTAAGTCAAAATCCATAGCTGACGCAACCCCACCCTCGACGGCACGGTCGCTCCACCAGGACCTTCGCTATCCACGGCCCGAAGGGTTCGAACCCCTTTTATTCCCCTTGGGAATTCTTTACCCACAGAAATACTACCACGCGATTCTCCCTTCGGAACTCGGGAGATCGGGTCTCACGATATCGTGAGGTTCGTGATCCTACTCTCCGTCACTCAACCACCGAATCCCGAGTGCCGACGGTCAATGGTCAATGCTTCGGGAAATCGCCACTCGTGACGCCGAACGCTTATGTTTTGAACCTCCGAGTGCCGAGGTGCCGATCCCCGATGTGAGGCCACCTATCCTCCACTAAGTCTCCCGGGCCCCATGCTGCCACATAAATCTCGAGACTTCGCGGATCGCGGATCCACACTACCAAAGTTCCCTGCTGTTGGGAACCCCGAATACCGAAACTCCGATACCCCGGATTTGTGCCACCTGCTCCTCCGAGGATCGACGACTCCCGCTAAATCGGGAAATCGCGGATCGCGATTTCGACGTGCATGTAATCTTTGCACTCGCCAAACCCGATTTTCCGATGTGCGACGATGATGGGTTCTCTCATGCACCTGCAAGTTTAACCCTCTCACAACTCCTCTGTGATCGGACGGTCAAGGCGCTTCGCGACTTCTTTCCTCATATGAAAGTCGTCGATTCTCTTCCTCTATGAAGGGTTTCTCCGCTTCGCCACCTTCGTCCAGTGCAACTGAGAACAAAGGTGCTAATCCTTCTGAGCTTTGTTCCTCTGACTCCTTCAGAGAACTTTCCCGCACACTCCCTGTGCTCAGTCTTCAACCACCCCCAAAAGTGATGAAGTCTTCTGGGTTCCGTACGCTCACGCTCACAACATCTTCAACCTTCCTCTTCTCAGACTTGCTACTGAGACTCAAATTCGACCTGCACTCACCTGCACGGCTCGAATAACTCAAACCCAACTCTGGGAAAAAGAGAACGAAAGTCCAACCACTTGGCCCCCTCAACGCACTCTATGCGG
>ML789128.1:204456-226150 GCA_009831015.1 Picea engelmannii | reverse complement strand
ATTCCCAATCTTAAATTTAACTAAGCATTGTTTAATGACACTTACCCGGTGTCCTTTTTGTAACCACGAGACCTTATATGGACTCGGGTGCTTAGTTGTTTCCAGCTCCAGCTTTTCCACCATCTCAGCTGCAACGAGATTATTAGTGCTCCCGCTATCAATGATGACTTTGCATTTTCTGTTCTTAGCTGTGCAAGCCATCCTGAACAGTCTGCTCCTCTGCACTGCGCTTTCCACCTCCTTCTCGGGTGCCAAAAGGATCTTATGCATCCCCAACGATCTTCCGCTGTCCGCATCTTCTGACTCAGCATCACGCCTCTGCGCCTCAGCGATGTGAGTTCCTCCTCTGTCCATTTTTCTCTCTGGACAATCCATGGCTTTATGACCGTCTTTACCACACGTGAAACATGTGATAACTCCTCCACGGCCTCTTCCTCTACCTCGGGTACGAGGAAAATAAATTGCATCAGCATACCCTCCTTGCTGATCATCTTGCTGTCTCCTCGGTTCAGCATTTTGTTGCCTCTGCTGTGAGGTTCCACCTCTTTCAGTTTTCCCCTGAGGTCTCTTCCAATCCTCCTTGAGATTTTGAATTTCTTTCTGGGCAACTACCTTGCCTCTAGGCTGGCTCCTGCCTTGTCCCCGCTGTCCCTGCTTGTGGCTCAACTTTTCTTCGGCTTGCAGAGCCATTTGGTACGCATCCTCAACTGTGCGGATGGTAACCATACTCAGCTCATCCTGAATGTCATACCTGAGACCATTCAGATATCTTGCCACCTTTTCGTCATCACTCTCCCGATGACCAGCTCTGATGTTGAGCCTGTAGAATTCTTCGGTGTACTCTTTCACCATCATCAACTTTTGTCTCAGGTTCTACATTCGCCTGAACAGAGTGATCTGGTAGTCCCTCGGAATGAACTTCACCTTCATCTTGGCGATCATCCGATCCCAGCTTTTGATTTTCTGTTTGCCTTTGGAACGCCTGTCTGCCTGCAGCTCGTCCCACCATAAGGCTGCATGTCCCTTCAGCTTTGTGACATCATGCTTTACTTTCTTGTCCTCTTCTATATCTTTGTAATCGAAGTAAGTGTCGAGTGCTCGGATCCAATCCAGCAGCTCTTCTGCATTTAGACTTCCCTCATAAACGGGAATATCCATTTTCGTCTTCGAGCTCATCCTCGAAATGGCTTTGATCAACCTCTTTGTCGAGGCATCTTCTGTTGAGATTTCTTCTTCAGCGTGTCCATCTTCCTCTTCAATATCAGGATCACTGAAATCTCCCGCGTCGGCTCCACGCCTCTGGGTGGTCTCCATATCTTCGAGTCTCGCCCTGAGATCTCGTATCTGACGTTCCATTTCTATATTTCCTGCTGGATTTCCTGCTGGTCTACCCCTTCTTCGAGCGTCCCTGTCCTCACGATCAGGTGACTGCCTCTCTCTTCTGGGCGGCATTGTGTATGTTTCTCTCTGCTACCTGAACAAAGAGACTCCAACTCCAGCTCTGATACCACTCTGACGCAACCCCACCCTCGGCAGAACGGTCGCTCCACCAGGACCTTTGCTATCCACGGCCCGAAGGGTTCGAACCCCTTCTATTCCCCTCAGGAATTCTTCACCCACAGAAATACTACCACATGATTCTCCCTTCGGAACTCGGGAGATCAGTTCTCGCGATATCGCGAGGTTCGTGATCCTGCTCTCTGTCACTCAACCGCCGAATCCTGAGTGCCGACGGTCAACGGTCAATGCTTCGGGAAATCGCCACTCGCGATGCCGAACGCTTATGTTTTTAACCTCCGAGTGCCAAGGTGCCGATCCCCGATGTGAGGCCACCTGTCCTCCACTAAGTCTCCCGGGCCCCACGCTGCCACGTAAATATCGGGACTTCGCGGATCACGGATCCACACTACCAAAGTTCCCTACTGCTGGGAAACCTGAATACCGAAACTCTGATACCCCGGATTTGTGCCACCTTCTCCTCCGAGGATCGACGGCTCCCGCTAAATCGGGAAATCATGGATCGCGATTTCGACGTGCATGTAATCTTTGCACTCGCCAAACCCGATTTGCCGATGTGTGACGATGATGGGTTCTCTCATGCACCTGCAAGTTTAACCCTCTCACAACTCCTCTGTGATCGGATGGTCAAGGCGCTTCGTGACTTCTTTCCTCATATGAAAGTCGTCGATTCTCTTCCTCTATGAAGGGTTTCTTCGCTTCGCCACCTTCATCCAGTGCAACTGAGAACAAAGGTGCTAATCCTTCTGAGCTTTGTTCCTCTGACTCCTTCAGAGAAATTTCCCGCACACTCCCTGTGCTCAGTCTTCAACCACCCCCAAAAGTGATGAAGTATTCTGGGTTCCGTGCACTCACGCTCACAACAGCTTCAACCTTCCTCTTCTCAGACTTGCTACTGAGACTCAAATTCGACCTGCACTCACCTGCATGGCTCGAATAACTCAAACCCAACTCTGGGCAAAAGAGAACGAAAGTCCAACCACTTGGCCCCCTCAACGCACTCTATGCGGAGGAATTCGACTGCATTCTATGCAGGAATCTCCTGGCTCAAGTAGAGAAAGAATTGGAACTCATTCCCTCACTCTCTCAGGTTTCGAACCTGATATGCAATCACATAAGCAACATATAACAGATAAGCATAAAAAGAAGCAAACATGCAAAGGCACAATATCAACAGCACACAGAGATCAAACACATCCATGGAATTGAATCAAGATTTTCCTATTAATTCAATATTTGTACATGGAGGCTCTTCACAAACTCTCTGTTCTGCTTCTGCTTGCTCTCAATGCTAATGCTGAATAATACAAGATGTGAATGATAAATAATTACACAAGGAGGGTGCCTATATTCGTTTTCCTCCTGGAAAGATGAAACTGTCTAATCTAAAGCTAACCCTATCTACCAGCATTTAAAACTGTTAAATGGCTCCTTATCTACATTATATTACAAATGCGCTCAACTTTGAATGCCTTTAGTAAACGGCGGCGCAACAATACCAAGGTAAAATTCAAAATCAAAAAAGGTTTGCTGGCTTGTCTAGCTGTACGTTCTCTTTCTCCGCGCGTTGGTTCATATGATGTATTGCGGATGTTTCGGATGCTCCTGCATCAATATCTCACCAACAGATAGTGAAAGGGTGGTTTGACAAGCATAAGGCCAAAGAGGAGTATTTTAAAATATGAGACTTAGTACTGAAATGGGACAGAGCAAATGAGTTGAAGGGGAAACATTCTAAGTTTCAGAATCTGTGTCTTGGACCTTTCTAGGTGGCTGAGAAGATTGGGGCGGGCACTTATCGGTTACAAAATTCAAGGGGTAAACCTGATGCCCTCCTAGTAAATGGCCAATCCCTCAAACACTATTTCCAATTAAAAAAAAAAGGAAAGGCATCTTGTTTTAGTGTTTTTAGGATTTCAAAATACTTTCCTTTTTGGTTTTCTTTTTATTTCTAGATTTCTACGCTTTTGAAAGTTATTTTTAGCAGGACAATGGTTGACCTTAAGTCATGCAACATAAAGAACTTTGTTTCGAACTCATCGCTAACATACAACACAAGAAGCATCAAGGAACTTGCGATTTCTTTGAGGAGCCCTCCATCTAACCCACGCAAATGAACACCTTCGAAGAAATGATAGAAGTGTCTTCCTAGTGGTTTGGTAAGACCTTAAGGGTAAGAAGGAAATCTAGAAAGGACTACATGAACCTGAACACAAATCTATAAAAGGGTCCACCTAACCATCTCACTTTGCAAAATAAACAAACTTCATCCTGTCTCACTTGCTCAGGGTATCATGCTGAAATAAAATGGACATTATCAAAAGAGTGATCAGTAGGGGAGGGTATGCAAATACCTTTTCCAAGGATATAGACACTCGGTGGCAATGAACCAAGGTCTGTGATGTCAGGGTGACTCTGCTAGGGCTATGGATGCTCGGTTGCAGCAAAGAAACACCAAAGAGAATGAGTAAAGGTAACTAAGGGATTCATGCCAGTGAATGGTTTGCTAGACTTTTGAAAAAAGGAGACGTAATTCAGGGTTATAGGAAACAAAGGATGAATAAAGGTCAAAACCCCATGGGTAGACCCAGAAGCATCAACCAACGGACTTCAAATTGAAAAGGTAAAAGAGGCTCTGATTTAAAACTAGGAAAGTTTCTCCACCAACTTTCGTACTAGCCGAGCATGAAGGAAGGACAAAGATTCTGCATTCGCCTAGTGAATCGCCATTTGTTGAGCACTCAACACACCCTAAAAATTCTACGTAAAATCTCACTTTTTGGGTACCACTTGATCTTTTGGCATTGCCTGATATGAAAAATGTGTCCTTTACTTATCCCTTTTGTTTCTCATTAGGCCTTTAAAATCTTGCTTGGACATGTGAAAATCATTAACTTAAAAGATGAGTATCTAAATCAGAGAAATGAAAGTCAAATTTTTCCTCGACGCGCTTAAGGATTTCAGCATTAGGAAGGATTAAGAGTGAAATAAAACGCTAGAGAGAATCAAAGTTGTCGAGCTCTGATCTTCGTCGGTGTTGGCAGACTCAAAATTTATTTTGCGACAAGCACCACCATGAATATCGCCAATGATAGATCAATTCGACATCGACGAAAGGTTAACATAATAAGCATTGAACAAAAAATGAAATAATAATTGTTGATCGCCGACTTTCTAAACGTTTACGGAGTCGGGAGTTTCAAAGAATGATAACCCATGAAAAAAATATGCGTTTATCTTATTTTCTGAATGTCGATCCTCGATGCTCACCTAGCATCAATAGTCACGAGATCTAGCTCAATTTAGTGCATTTAACGTAAAAGAAGTCTCGAGTGCATCGCTTACCCACGAGTCGAGTTCTAGGTTTTATTTAATGAGTCCCGAGTCAGTAAATCCATTTCAATATTAATGGGTGTCGTAAGTTTCTAAATGAAAATATCAACAAACTTACAAAACAATTCATAACAACGATAATTGTAAAAGCAAATTTAATTACGAGGAAATTAGATAAGAACATGGTAGATTTACACACAAAAGGGAAACACGATAATTTTGACTACTAGGACTAGAATCCATTCAGGAGAAACATTTTTGAAATTTCATATATTGAAATTCCCGCCAAGCTTAGGTTACATACAATGAACACCACCAACACCTTGGCCAACTGAACCGGTTACATCGATAATGTGAAAATCCTCACAACTAACAAAGAAAACTATCAAAACATGCATCACATATGATATTACAAAATAAGAATCCACCCATCAGGTATTTCCTGCACACAAACCTTCTCTCAGACTGCTCCTTGCACCTTGCAGTGCTCTCATGTTTTCCTCCTCCATCATCCTCTGCTCTTCGTGCAACTGCACAATCATATCTTGTGCTTCTCGAAGCTGTCTCTTGAGCCAATTTGTGCTTCCTCCATGACCTTGCAATGCTGATACCTCCTGGTTATTCACTTCCAGTTGTCTCCTCAATTCTCTATTTTCTTGATAAAGTTCAGCTATGGAAAGTTGTGTCCGCTCCAGCTGTTGGTTGGGGTTTCCAATATTAGAACCTTATGTCTCTATCTTTCTCATTCAACTCCTTCTTCGTCGACTGGTAGCCCTGACATGCTTCGACTGGGTAATGTGCATTATAAACTCCTCAACGACCGAGTGTGCATTCAACAATGTTGGAAGGTGGCCTCCTCCTCCTACTTCCTTATTTTTTCCCGGCCTTCCCCTCCTCTGCGGTGTCTTCTTCTGAGAGGGAATGCCCTTCAACATGTGTCCTTCATACACAATTTTCTATACTTCCACTTTCATTTGAGGCACTGACATATTTCTCGAGCGAAGGTAGGAACCTATTTTTGAATCCTTGAGGACACTCTATGCCAATAAGAAGGAATCCCAGGCACGTTGGGGCTCGAACCTGGTGCTCTAACTACCACACAAACCCTTTCTCGTGTTTTTAGGGGATCCCATGGTGCAACAACATATTTTCTTAGACGTCTATGACTGGATAACAGACTACAACACATCATTGATAGAATTGAACTTGCAAGACCAATCACTACTGGTATACAAACTTGGCTGATCCATAGAACCCACACAGACATCTAGAATTTATATTAGAGTGGAGGAGTGAGGTGGAATGTGCCAAGGAATATTCATGCCTTGTGATGGTATGTCTTGAAGGATTAACATGTCACATATGCATGAAAGATATGATCCAAGACATATGAAACACAACCGATATGTGGCATAATCATTCCATTTTATTTAATTCCCCTAACCTTCATTATTATTGAATGATGGTTGACACACTTAGTGATACGTCTTCTAGAATAACAACTTGCCTCGACCTAAGGCATTTAACGACTTCCTTTATTATGAAATCTGACCTCTTGGGTACTTATGCTCACTTTCAACACACGTTCGACTCTGACATCTTTTCCTAACCCCAAGGGGCAAGCATTTATTGGAATGGTTTCAACGCTCATATCTTCCGTACCTGATATACCACGCTATGGAACATAGGTGAAACTCATCAAAATTGAAGAGGAGCAGTGACGCAAACATAGACATTACAGGTGTAACACCCTGTTTCCCCCAGTTTGTAAAAATAACTATACTGGCCAAGAACTGTGGCAAACCCAAAAATGTGAATGTGTGATGTGAATGGACCTTGTGAAAAAGGTCGATGAATTTGAATAATATTATGAATATATGTTGAAGGACTGCTAAGAGGGGATATGCTGAAAAAGAGACCACGATGGCTAAAGAAAGGTGGTGGAAGGCACCTGGAAAGGTGGCGTTAACTTCCACCGAAACCAATACCGTATTTGGAATTCATTGGCCCGAAGAACCAAGAGCGGCTTGCTGGCCCAAAATAAATTACTCGCATATTGGTAGGTAGATGGATCCTCAGGAATTAATGAGGGATGGGGGAAGTGAACCATCCATCCGTAGGAGCCTTGGGCCTGACCACCGCGAGGGAAATCTCACCACACGCAACTTCGCAAGAGGGAAATGCGTGAGGAAGAAGCATGGAGGGGGCAGATGCAAGGGAAGGAGGAAGAACTCTGGAGATATGCATAGTGAGTGATAGAAGAGAAGGGGGAGAGTAACCCTCATTATCGGTCACTGGAAAACCAAGACACAGTCTTGCAGCATCGTGGTCTCAGCTCAGGGGTCTCCAGTGGTAAATCCGTTGGGATTCGTTGAGCCTACGGTTGGGTGGAAATGAGCACCCCTATCAGTAGTTGCATCACCTCTGGTGTTATTTCTAATAAGTGTTGCTTGAAGTTAATTCCATAATCGCATGTTCAATTTTATGTGCTTGTAAATAGTTCTGAATAGAAGTGTTTACCTAACGTTTGATTTGATAGAATGGATTCTTGTGTATGCTTACATACCATAGTTGTTTTCTGCACAAATGATTAAGTCTGGGACATGAGTTCGCTCCATCGAGAATTGTCTTATTTGCTTAGTTTCTTGTAATATTCTGGGAAGGCCCCTTGAGAGTACTCTTTTCCAAGAATTACCCCATAAACCTTGTAACTGTACTGAACCTTACCAGAGACTCGATTAAGATCAGGGGTAATTTCTCGAGAACCATCTGAGGGTTGATGCAATATGGGTTTGGAACCCTTATGCAAGAAAGAGTAGCTTTCTAAGGTCTTGGGGTCATGGGAACCTGAAGCTATGAGAGTTTGAACTTCGTGATTCAAGCTCAGAAGGGATAGCGAGTTCAAATATAGAAAGAAAATACCCTATCACTTTGTAAATGAATGGTCAAAATCCTTTCTAGAATACCCCAATCCTGTTAACACCGATGGATCTAGAGAAGGAGCATAGGCGTTAACACCTCTCCCTTTCAGCCTTTGCAAATAGCGATGGGATCATGGACCGTAGATTCCAGGGACCCATCAGATCTCTATAATCCATCGATCTTAACTTTTACTTAGGTGGGAGAGTGAACTTGACTACGTCCTGAAAGTCCTGAAGACATTGGGACCATCCATGTTGGAGGACAGGTGGTAGAGATCTGACCATTTTTCGTATCGGGGACTCGTGAGTTTGGAGGTGGAAGACCAGGCTCTTGGAGTCACGAAGTCCCAAGTCACGAGATCACAATGTGATATGGGCCGTTGATCAAAGAGGAAGGAAAACTGTGGGATTTGACATCTCGATACATCGCGTATCGAGGATTCGTGAGTTTGGAGGTGGAAGACTCGGCTCTTGGAGTCACGAAGTCCTGAGTCATGAGATCGCGATGTGATTTGGGCCGTTGATCAAAGAGGAAGGACAATTGTGGGATCTGATGTCCCGATACATCGCGTATCGGGGATTCGTGAGTTTGGAGGTGGAAGACCAAACCCTTGGAGTCATGAAGTCCCGAATAGCGAGAAGTAGGAGAAACCATTGAGTCAGGACCTCCTCGCCATATCGCATATTGGGGTCTTAGAGGTTGAGGGGAATCAGTTTCGACTGTAGAAGTCACGAGCTTGCGAGTTGTGAGAGCTTGTGCAACACGTGGCACTTCTTCTTGGTGGAACCCACGTGGTCGACAGGTGGTGTGACGATAAGATGCCCAGAGAGAGAGAGAAGTGGTGATAGGTGTTGGACACGGGTCATTTGAAACGGGAGTCAACATCCTGTTGACTTCTCGTACTTCGGGTTCTCGTAAGAAAGGAGCACAAAGGCCCAACAACTCAAGTCGTGAAGTTGCGAGTTCCAAGAACCTCGGAAGGAGTCAAACCTTCTCTGACTTTCGCGTCTCAGGGTTTTGTAAAATAAGGTCTCAGAGGTCCAACCTTTCAACTTGAAAACTTGCAAGTTGCGAGCAAGGCTAGTAGTTAGCCTAGTCGATGGTCATGCATGGAGAGCATTAATAAGGAGGGGCCATACCATATCAGAATCTCAGGTATCGACGATTGGTGAAGAAAATTTGAGGGTCTTCAACTCACGACTCGCAAGGTCGCAAGTTGTGAAAGGAACTTGCATTTAAGAACGTATGTGGTCCTATCGAGATAAGGACTAAAGAAAGGGAGCTAGTGCTTTGTCGTTAAGCAGCGGGTAGATCTGCACGGCTAGAATCTGCGTGTCCAGATCTATGTCTAGGGTTTCATTCCGAAGCCCCCTCACCATTCTACCTTTAAGATTGGACTCACTTGTATCGCTGAGTCGCAAAACACGAAAAGATGCTTGGTTTGTTTGCCCTATGGTCCTAACCCACGATCACAGGGAGGTGAACAGGGAAGAACTAGCCTACGCTAGGCCCCCGTAGGACTTCGAGGATTCTTTCCCTTGAGGAAAAGCGAAAATTTTATTATGCCGTAGTGGGTGTGTTACAACAGGTCACTCAAAAGGTCACTGGGATCCCATAAGGATTAAACTATCAGGTCTAACGAGCTCTACAGGTGCATATCAGTCTATTCCTTCCACTTACGTCTTACTATTCTTTTTCGGATAAATAATTTTTAAACTATTTCAAATCTCAATTGCAGGTAAGATCCCTCCGACCACCGAAGAAAATTTTCTCCACAACCTCGCCAAGGAACCCGAAAGAAACATTGGAGTAAAATTAACAAAGCAGTGAAGGATACTGGAATCCTCGAGTTCAACACCCCTGATGACTTCGTCAACCTATGAGAAATAGTCGGATCACATTCTAAACAAGATGCATTATGGGCCAAAGCGCTGGCGACAGTGATCGATGCAACACCGGGACAAGTGAAATGGTTCATGGAACATCTGATTAGAGCTCAGATTGTGCTACAATAGTTAAACACAAGTATAGTGAAGTACATAATGCACACAGTAGAGATCCGAGGATTTTACGTGGCTCCGATAGAACAACACAGGTTTCCATGGGCCCAAACCTGTGACGAACTGTTTATCAGTTGGTCTGAGTATGAGAAACGTCATATTTTCAAAGAACTATTATGAGTTGACTATTAAAGAAACTGTTAGAAGATGATGCCACATGGTGTATTTTTCTTAGCTTAAACTGCACTTAGCCGTTGTTTTCAGTTGGAATTTAGACTATAAATAAAGACATCGACCAATTAGTTAAGGGTTGATGGTTGTGAAGATAAATCTTTCTTTCTGGTTGTTAAGAATTATTTTGGAAGCTGCTTTGAATTAAGAAGTCCTTCTAGACCCGAGAGAAGTTATTTTCATCAACTACATGTATGATTGGATGTGGAGAAGAATTATTTCCTATCCTATTTCATGAATGATGTTGTAATGAGTAAGAGCAATTAGTTATGTTGTTAAGTTATCTGGTGCAATGTTTTGTTGTTCTTTGCTTTCATTATGAAGATGAATCCTTGTGTTATCATGTGATGAATGGTTATGGTAGATGAATTATTTTTCTTGCCATTATCTCATTGCATAAGTGTTTTCTTTCTGGTAATTAGTATCTTAGAGAATAATTTGATGCTCACATGGTTAATGTATTAGTACTAGGCTTGTGGTATAAAATTGTCATCTGCATGCTTGAGAAACACATTATTCCAAGCTCAACCTCTTCCCCAGTAGTTTGAAAACTTAATTCCATTTTTGTTTCCAAGTTGGTTTATATTGTCTTACATCTCATATTGGTCCCACCCAAGAGAAAATAAACAAAAGAGAATAGTTCAAACTGAAGGAAGAGCCTTCACAAGAAAATGTAAAGACCATCAATAATTTGGCTGGATTGCAAGATCTAGAAAACCATTCCACTATTAAATGCTATAGAGTCTAATTGGGCATCGATGGTGGGTTTGGTTCCTACTGTTGAATCATGGGATTTAAGGCGCATCAACACTACCTTAGCGTAATATGTTTCTCTCCAGCAGTATCAGATCAACAAGATTGTAGAAGAGTACCAAGATGTTCTTGTTGCACCTATGGGGGTGCCTCCACACTGCCTGATCAAGCAAGGTTATAACATAACCCTTCATACTCTTCATGCTGCATATTCATCGATAGATTCCTCACAAACTCAAGTATATCATGAAGCTATATTGGTTGAACATATTCAACCCCTCCAACAACAGGTTCATGACAGCCTTCAACAAACTAAGCATGATATCTTCTTCAACAAGGAAAGCAACACACTAAGATTTGGATTTAGTATAAGTCACCCCATATCCTAAGGGAACTTGACGCAATGGGGACCATTTCTTCCTAAGGGGGGAGGAATGATCCAAATGGATCTTGGTGGCCATCCAACTTTTCCACTGAATCACCATTTTGAGCCTGTGGTTTTGATAAACCATGACATTCACCCTTTTGGTGAGGAATAGAATGTAATGCCATATTCATTTGTTAATTACACACATCATGTAATGGTCTTATTTACATTCCTAAAACATAGTGTTAATGCACTGGATCCGATTAGAACTCCGCAATTAAGCCCGCTAGGGCTAGAGTGGTACTGGGATGGGTGACCACTCGGGAGGTCCTAGTATTTTACATGCCTATGGAATTTTATAAACTTAGTCCAATTTATCCCACATGCATCATGGGA
The DNA here is from genome assembly GCA_009831015.1 of Picea engelmannii. NCBI lineage: Eukaryota > Viridiplantae > Streptophyta > Pinopsida > Pinales > Pinaceae > Picea > Picea engelmannii. The sequence goes on along the minus strand of ML789128.1, from coordinate 214,630 downwards.
ATTGTTCTCCTCTCACTCTCTCATATATAATTCAGGTTAAGGAGGCCCTTTAGGCATGCAATGGAGTGTGATGTAAATCTTCTTGTGAATGAAGCATAGCCAACATCTCTTTCTTTTTAGAGATAAGCTACCCCAATTTTTCAGTTTGTATTCTACAATGGTTTTCTATCTTATTCAATAATAGAAGTCGAGTTTCACTGTATTTTTGTGCTCTCTTCTATATTTTTGTGTATTTCATTGTTATATCTCGGTTATATTTCTTCCTTCATGTTGTTCTCAAAATAATCCAGATCACTCAATTTGGGGTAAGGCCTTATTTTTTGGTCAAGTAATAAGCAATCAACCGTTGATTTATCTTCCATATAGGCCGAGTAAAGAAGAATATTCAATTGTGTCATTCATTAACTTTGGATTTAGAACTTCCTTACTAAGATTGGCATCCAGTTTCACTGTCCAATTGCCATATGGTGTGACAATTAGAGTACACTAATATTTTGCAGAGATCCAGTACAATGGTAGAAAACCAAACACATTGAGGTCCACATGCATTTCATCAGATATCTAGTACATGACATGATCATCGATCTACAATTTTGTCCTTCCTTTGAAAATAATGTCGACATATTCACCAATACCTTCATTGGGATGAAGTTTCAAACTTTGCAGGATCGTCTTGGAGTGAAGAACACAATTGCCTTTTCTTCTTTTGATCCATTATCTTTTGAGGGCAAGTTTTTTTCCCACGCGGTTTTCCCTCTCTCCTCATTTTTCATTCAATTTTCATTAGTTGTATTGTACATGAGTACTTAATATGGCCTAGTTGTTGGGACTCATTTTTTGTTACTCCATAGTGATGTTCATGGGGGGTGTTGGAAATATTTCTATTTTCGACTCACTAGTTCAGTGGTAGTTTACTGGAGCTAGTTCCATTTTAGACTTTCTATTTTAGACGATCACTATTATGAATGAATTCCTAAAAAAATATCATTGTTTGTTCACTTTTCTTAATTATGGAATGGTATTTCCTATATGAGTGTATATCACTCATTCATTGTATTCAATATTGATAAACACATTGGAGTAGCATGAATTTAGATTTTCTCATTCTTCCATATTGAATCTCTCGCCATTTCTTTAATAAGTTTTGTTTGTACTTTCTTTATATAGTTCTCATGTGCAAGTTTCCATGAAAAATTGACATGTCAAATTCTTCAAGGGTTGAAATCAATGATGACCAATTGTCCAAAACCAATTTTCCAACAATATCCCCCTTTGGAACTGATGGAAACACTAACATTGATGGAAACACTGATACTTCAACACTCATGCTCCCCCTATGACCATCTCTCCTCATCAATGTTTCTATCGATGTTTCTCTCTCCCTTTTTCATCAATGGAAAAGGGTATCTATCCTTGGGGACACTCCCCTTATAATCATGAATCTATTCTTTCTCTTCCCTATTTCTGTCCTCATGTTTCTTTCCAATCTCCTCTTCTCTTTTTGATATAAATAACAAAGAGTGACTCCCCCTGAAAGTATACCTTTTCTGAACAATGCTTCTCTGAATTCATGCGCTTGACTCTTTTTCTTTTGATATTTCTCTTTCTCTTCCTTTGACAACATGGGAAAAAGGATAACTCCCCCTTTCAGTATGTCTCCCATGTCTATATGCTTTTAATATTTCTTTTCTGATCTCTATCTCTGACGATTTCTATCCCCTTGAATTCTTTACAATATGTAGAACAATATGGGACTTTCTGCATAATCTTCCTTTCCTCTCTTCTGATGCTTCTTTTCCATTGGTGCTTCCTCTTGTAATTCTTTGTTGTATATAAAAATCATTCAAAATTTATTGACTTTAAATATTCATGGCCTGTCATGTTCACTATTTGGACATCAATGACCATACTGTTTGAGAATGTCCCTCTGATGATATAGATTTTGTTGAAGGTTTATATTTCCATATTATGATATGCATTTCAATGCTTTTCTTATTGTGACCAAATTATTTCAATCATTCACTGATTTCATTGACTCCAATTGTAAATAGTCTCTGTCATATAACTATCTAGTCATACCAATGATATCATAAATCCATCTCTGTCCATATGTCATAATCTATTTGTAACTCTGCTACTCGATTATTCACAATGATGTCTCACCTTCCAATGTACTATTATGAAGGATTCTTTGCTATAATTGATCGTCATATATTCTTGTTTCTCAAAGAGAATCGAATATGTCCATTGATATGCAATTTATCCTTGAACCTGTAATAAATATATCCCTATCTTGAGTATTCCATATAATCATGAATCTCTTCCTGAAAAGTGTATCAATGATATTCCTTTGATATCTACATGGAAACACTACTTCTCAATCAATCAATCTGTCATTCTATACTTTTTCTATCTAGTTGTTGTTAATCTATCTCCGCAAACACTTCAAATTGCTTAAAGGATGGTTCTATGATCTATTGTTTCTACTGCATAGACTCACCCTCTTCAATATTATTATTGTTGGGGTTCTCCAATCTAGATGGCTCAGAACAATGGAGGAATCCACCCTAATGCAAAGTAATATTCATTTTCATTTGTAGACTCATCATCTTTCTGAATTCTGACTTCTTCTTTTTTTCCTGTGGATTCATTATGATATTGCACTACAATTCTTGAGAGTACAATCTCTTGGGAATGTTATTTATTCACTCACTCTTCTTCTCTTTCTCACACTACTACAAATCCTGCGATGTCCAGGACATGTTATTTATTCACCCGCTCTTCTTGACTTTCTGCTCTTATCCAAATATTCATGTATCTGACATCAATGTTTCTTTCATGGAGGGATCTATCATGCTGCTATATTTCCAAGATATGTGACCATAATTGTAGGATTTGTAATATTCAATGTTATGTGGAGCCACATAAGTATTTCTTGCTTGAACATTTCTTCCATAATCCTTGCAGCATACACCTTTATGTCCAAAATTAGTACAAGTTAAACAATGACCATAAAATAAACTTTCATACCTGGGAGAGAATGATATTCTTTGTGGTGCAGTCCTTATGAATTCATGTCGCGGTTGATCACGATATTCTCTTCTGTTGATTCCTTCACCATGATTGAAGATTCTTTGTTTCTTGAATGTGGAATGTCTTATTGAATATGTATATCTATTATGCTCATTATTCTTTGATTTTTATTGACCATGACTCCTTCCTTTGAGTATTTTTGTATAACTCTTATCCTTTTCTTCATTATTCCTTTATGGAAACGTGGAGTGCTTATCTTCAAATTTCTTTACTGATGATGTGGATGTTTCTCTCTCTTCAACATTCATTTTGAGCTTGGAAATTTTAACTCTCATCATGACAACTTCCTCTTTGATCTTCTAAACCTCTTCTTATTTTTTCATCATTTGAATCTTCATGACTTATTCCATTCTCTTTGCTTCTTCAAGTTGTATCTTCAAGGAGATGATTTTTTATTTAAGCCTTCTTTCTTGTTGATTGAATTCTGCTTCGAGATGGTTTAAATCCTCAAATATTTCTTTGATATGATCAGTCAAAATCTTCTCTCTCTTCTCTACTTCCTTTCTTTGTGCTACTATTTCAGATTCCAAACACAAATTCTCTTCCATCTGATTTTTGTATGTTTCTTCAATCCTTTTGGCTTCTTCTACTTGGAATTTTAGGCTTGTAATCATCTGCTGGAATTCTTCATGGATTTGAAAACCTTCCTTTATCTTGATCAATTCTTCCTTGAGGGACATGTTTTCCTCTCTTTATTTCTTCAATTAATCTAAAACACTGATCAATTCTACTTCAAGATCCATTATTCCTTCTGTTATAACCCTATAATTCATAGGATCATCTGTTGACTGGAAATTTTTCACTCTGGGTGTATAGGTTTGCAAATAATATTTCATCTCTCCAAATTATTTTCAAGGGAAGCAATGCACCAAACCCTCAAAAGTCATTAAGCCTAAGTTTTGCCTCATAAACTGCATCCGTGCCTGGAGAATAAAGAACATGCTTAGATTGACGGTCGATCTAGCGGCGTGTAAATCAACGACTGACAGTGGATTCCAGACCCCCCCGATTGTTCTTTTTTTAACGATGGGGGGGGGGGGTTTCCGGAATGTGGATTAAAAAGTGTGCATAGATCTACGGTTGTCATGGAGGCGTGCAGATGGNGGGGGGGGGGGGTCTGGAATAAGGCGGGTTTTTCCGGTGGGCCCTATCTATACATGTCACCCGATCCCATCACCTCTTCTACATTCTTCGTCCACATCAGTGCCACTCATTCCCTTGTCTTTTCATCCCTGAGCCACCTCACGCCCGTCACCCATCCATGCATAAACAAAGTTAGGATAAAAACATTAAGTTAATAATGCTAGCAATAAAGTTAGTTACATTAAATAAGTAAGGTTAGTATAGTTTGGATAGGTTAAACTAATAAATAAATAAATAAATAACTATTTAATAATTAATTATTAATTAAGTTAAAAATCTAGGTTAGTAACTAGTTAGTATTTAGATTAATTAATATTTAAAACAAATAATATAAAATACAAAAACATATGTAAAAATAAAACATATAACAAAGGTTAATAAAACAATTAACATAATAAAAAAAAAACATAATAAAACAAATATATAACAAAACATATATGAAAAAAACAAAATATAATAAAACATTAAAACAAAATTGAAATAAACTAAAACGTGAACATGTAATAACATAATATTTAAAAACTAAAAAATTAAAAACAAAAAAAACCTAAACTATCCTATGTCTACCCCACCCCTCATACCTCACGTCACACTCCACTCACACCAACCTCCACGCACCTCCATGCCTCACGCCCCTCCATCCACTTCACATCAAACAAAATCAACGCACGATAAAAATTCTGGACCCCCCTTCACCTTCCGAACTTTAACGAGAGGGGGGGTACGGAATAATGGTTTTGCAAAACCAACCCCCTTCAATGTGGTTCCTTAATATTCCTACATACCCCGCCCAAAAAAAAACGCTTACCACCTCAGGGGGGTCCGAAATACCGCCTTCATGGAACAAAACCACTTTTTTCTTATTTTTGCCATTTTTGCCTGTTTCAGCATGCGTTCTTCCGAGGAAGTTTCTGGGAAAACCAAGATGGATTTTAAAAATTCGAGAGAGGTTTTTTCTCATCATGAAATGAAGAACAAAAACCTCTCTCAGTTTTTTCAATGGACCTACGAGAAGAGAGAATCAAAGCTGTCTTTCAGCCTCTTGTTTCGCATTTTCGGTTTATCTGTTACAGTCCCGATCTTGCAGGAATTGTTACGGCCAGCTGGGGACGAATTTAGAAAATCCGAATGACTTTTTTGTCCAGAACATGCCCATATACAATAAACTGCTTCATTTTTCTCCCAGGTGTCACCGTTCAAGAGAACAACACGTCTGTTCGGACTCCTTTTTTGCAGAAAACCGATCCTTCTTTCATGGCAGACAACTCCAAATTTTGTGGGAGTGGTGGCTATTTTTGGCCGAGGCGGTTAAACCGACCTACAAAACCTTCTGGGATGACCTATTCTATTTATAGAGATGATTTTTAATGTAAAAGGGTTGGGATCAGTCAAGGACCATGGATTAAAAAAAACTTGTATCAGAGCTCGCAGATCCATCTGTATTTTTCATCAATTCAATATTACAGTCACAACAGTTACATGATTCTTGTGTCAAGTTTATTGGTGAAGTGCTCTTCCAGTAAATTATTTTCTCTGTTTCCATATGTTTTCTTTCCTTATTATTCGACAGAATTTTATGAGTAGAATTTGTTGTAATATACACTCTGTTTCTGGCTGCGGATAATATTAATGTTTTCTTCTGACATTCAGTGGAAGAATTCTTCATTGCTTTATTGCTAAATTGATCATTTCTTTTTCCTCCTCTTTCATCTCATTTAATTTTACCAGATCCAGTAATTTTCCTACCTTTCCCTATAAAGGTTGTCTGTAGGATTTGTTTTTGATTAAATCTCAGTTTGTGACTCCATTGCCCATGGTTCATTTTTCCCTGCTCCTACCAGAAAATCCATAAACAACCCCACACTTGCATAACTAGCCTAACATCCTCTTCCAACAAAGTTATATAAGACAGAGAGATCCTTCTCTGAGTCTTGGAGGGATAGATCCAAGACTCGAAGTGGTTTTGATGTTGCCTCTGTGACTGCCTTACAGCCTTGGGCAAATTACAGAGTGCTAACAGAATGGTGACTCCACTGGGGACTCTCCCTAGTAGTACACTTTAAGCTCTAGATCTGATCATTGATGGTGGACAGTGACCAGACACCAGAAAGGATTAAATCATTCACCTAGCGACTCCAATCATCTCCAGACAGTTCCAAATCGAAGACTCCACTCGAGGAAGAACCTAAAGCATGGCCAAGCAGCCTAGAAAGACCAGGTACTCAAGCTCAAATTGCATTCAAGACATCTTTGGTTTTATCTGCAATTATGTCTTGTCTTTTTCTAAGCCTGATCAAAAGTATATTTTTGAAGATTACTTTGACCATCAGTCACTTGATGAGTCTCAAGAGATCATATCCCCAATTGTAGATTATGTACATGCTCATACACCTATGCACATCCCAAATGCACCTATAGAAACCCTAGTGAGACATAAGCCTCCTGCTTTATCTCCTATTCTTGCTAAACCTCTGGATGGTTGTAAGCCACTTTTTTCATCTCCTGTGCTTGAAAAAGTCCCAGACTGATACCAACCTCTATATTTGCCTCCCATTCTCCATGACCTTCCTGTCAATTACATCAATAATCTACCTAGGTTTGATGGAGAAAATGGGAAGATCACTGCTGAAAAGCATATTCAAAACCTTGAGGATTTCCTTGACCTTTATGAGGTTTAAGATGATGATGTCTATATCAGGATGTTTTCCCTGTCTTTGCAATGTAAAGTTAAAAATTGGTTTAGAAATCTGCCAGCTGCAAGCATCAGAATTTTTCATCAGTTCATGCAAGTGTTCTTAGACAGGTGGGTGGTCATGAGAAATGTTTTCCTCCTCCTAGAAGAGTATGACCACTTGAAAAGAAAGCTAGGGGAGACAATACATCATTTTTTAGCTAGATTCAATAAGGTGTATCATGCAATACCTACTGATATAAGGCCACCCCCAAGATCAACTCACTTGCATTACCCAGATGCCTTCGATCCTGAGATGACATTTCAGTTAAGAGAAAGGAACACTACAAGCCTTGAAGAAATGAAGAAAATTGCAGTTGATGTGGAGACCAACTTGCTGATCAAGCGATCAAAGTTAAAGGACAAAGAAATGGAGCAGCTAAAGTCATCAGAATCTAAACTGTAGATTTTGGCCAGTGCCATGGAAAAGTTGATGCAAAAGATTAACATAAAAGAGGAGCTTGTTGTCCAAAGACATCATGTTCCATTGATTTCAGAGAAAGACATGGTCATAGTTCCCAAACATTTCTCTGCTCATCCTGGGTACCATGGATTGAGTAATGATTCATTCATGTGTTCAATTCACAACACAGTCAAAGATGAAGCTCCATCTCAACTTGTAGAGGAACAACCGGCTGACATGATATGCATGTTCAATGGCATTTCATCCATGGATGATTTACCCAAGTGTGACTAGTATGATGATGATCATGAAGCTGAAATAGAGGTTGACTGTTCAGAGAAATCAGCAGCATGTCATTGGCAGGAAGAATATTAGTTACAGCTTAGATATAACTATCAATCCGCGCATGGAAGTTATGACAGTAAGGATCAATGTGCAAAAACATTTCAGAGTAAGGGGAAAATCTTTGCCCTTATGTTTCACTTCTTTTCAATTTTTGAGGGAAATTGTAAGCAAGTTGTCAATAGTAGAGATGGATAATGTTCTGATCCACTAGGGGAAGATGCTAGTGTTGATGTGAAGGTTTTTCTAAACCCAGAGCCGTAGCCCTTTACCTACTTCGATTTTCAAATTTCAGGTGAAAGATTAAAACCCGAGGAAAATTCTGAGTTAATTCAAAACAGCTCTATACCATTGTGCTTTGATTCATTTTAGTTTTTGAAAAAGAATCTTGAGTATATGCTAAAGGATAAATACACAAAAAATCAAGAAGTTGCAGTGGAACCAATGCAACAGTTAGTTCAAGTTCTACAGGATCCAATATCTGATGTGTTGTATGACTGGTGTTCTCAAAGTCTTCCTCCATCATCCAACTATGGGATAAAACACTGTTATGACATTGACATGATTAGGCAGTCATATTCATTGTCTTTTGCAGTAGAAGGCATATTACAAATCCCATCAGAGCAGATGCAACCATGTCAAGAAATGCATGAGGATGAAAATAACATAGTTACAGTGCCAGAGCATCTTGCTTACTTAGCAGAATCCAAAAATCAAGGAACTTGTCATTTCTACCTTGATCCTGTAGCTACCTATATGGAGATGTTTTTCACTATAGAGCCTCAATCTATCTCTGACATTACTTTTTTTTTTCAAGATTGTTGAGGTCTCTATAGTAAATATCAATCACATTTTCGGCAGTGGCCTTTTCACTTTGCAGTTTTGAGTCTATGGGCAAAAAGTCAAGCAACACTTTTCACTGTGCTAACGAGCAGTCAAGCAATCAACTGGTCTCAGAAGATACTTGATTGGCTTCATTGTAATTTTTGTATTATTTGATTTAACAAAATGAGTAGTATCATAGGGTAGGTAGGAGAATGTGAATAAACTCAGCATTCTGAGCATCTCTTTTTCAACAGTGTTCATTTGATTTGTTTTCAGTTGCAAGATCAAAATAGGTACATCTTGCAGAATAAGATTTTGGGATAAACCCAATGGATAAAGCTCTGGTCTGCATGTTCAGAAATCTGTGGTTCTTGACACCTCCTGAAAGAAGATGCCATCCCCAGGTGGAGCCACTGTTATAACCCTATAATTCATAGAATCATTTGTTGACTGGAAATTTTTCACTCTGGGTGTATAGGTTTGCAAATAATATTTCATCTCTATAAATTATTTTCAAGGGAAGCAGTGCACCAAACCCTCAAAAGTCATTAATCCTAAGTTTTGCCTCATAAACTACATTCATGTCTGGAGAATAAAGAACATGCTTAGATTGACAGTCGATCTAGCGTCACGTAAATCAATGGCTGATAGTGGTATCTGGACCCCCCTGACTGTTCTGTTTTTAACGGTGAGGGGGCAGGGGGGGGGTCCGGAATGTGGATTAAAAAGTGCACACAGATCTACGGTTTTCATGGAGTCACGCAGATGGACAGTCTACAGGCAATTCTGGATCCCCCCGATCATTCTGCCTTTAATGATGGGGGGGGTCCGGAATAAGGCGGGTTTTTCCGGTGGGCCCTATCTATACGTGTCACCCGATCCCATCACCTCTTCTGCATTCTTCGTCCACCTCAGCGCCACTCATTCCCTTTTCTTTTCATCCCTGAGCCACCTCACGCCCATCACCCATCCATGCATAAACAGAGTTAGGATAAAAACATTAAGTTAATAATGCTAGCAATAAAGTTAGTTAGATTAAATAAGTAAGGTTAGTATAGTTAGGATAGGTTAAACTAATAAATAAATAACTATTTAATAATTAATTAATTATTAATTAAGTTAAAAATCTAGGTTAGTAACTAGTTAGTATTTAGATTAATTAATATTTAAAACAAATAATATAAAATACAAAAACATATGTAAAAATAAAATATATAACAAAAAGGTTAATAAAACAATTAACATAATAAAACAAATATATAACAAATCATGTATGAAAAAAACAAAATATAATAAAACATTAAAACAAAATTGAAATAAACTAAAACGTGAGCATGTAATAACATAATATTTAAAAACTAAAAAATTAAAAACAAAAAAAACCTAAACTATCCTTTGTCTACCCCACCCCTCATACCTCACGTCACACTCCACTCACACCTACCATACCTCACGTCACACTCCACTCACACCTACCATACATCACGTCACACTCCACTCACACCAACCTCCACACACCTCCATGCCTCATGCCCCTCCATTCACTTCACATCAAACAAAATCATTGCACGATAAAAATTCCGGACCCCCCCTCACCTTCTGGACTTTAACGAGAGGGGGGGGGTCTGGAATAATGG
>ML789128.1:180312-197673 GCA_009831015.1 Picea engelmannii | reverse complement strand
ATCTGATGTTTTTGATACTTTTAAGAAATGGAAAGCTTTAGTTGAGAATGAGACAGGAAAAAGTTTGAAGTGTCTCAGATCAGATAATGGAGGTGAATACTGCAGCAAGGAGTTTGATGATTACTATTCATACCATGGGATTCTTAGAGAGAAGACAGTTCCACGAACACCACAAGAAAATGGTGTGTCAGAAAGGATGAACAAGACAATCATGGAGCGTGCAAGGAGTATGAGATTGCATGTCGGTTTTCCCTTACAATTCTGGGTAGATGCTGTAGATACTATTGTTTACTTAATAAACAGAGGACCTTCAAGCTCTTTGGATGGTATAATTCGAGAGGAGGAATGGACAGGAAAAAAGGTAAACTATTCTTTTTTGAAAACTTTCGGTTGTGAAGCATTTTTCCATATTGATAAAGAAAATAGAACAAAGATTGAGGCAAAATCCAAGAAGTTTACCTTTATTGGATATGGTGTTAATTATTTTGGTTATTGCTTATGGGATTATGAAAATAACAAAATCATTAGGAGTAGAGATGTCATATTCAATGAGAAGTTCATGTACAAAGATAAGTTGCAAGGAAAGAAATGGGAAACAAAAAAACAAGAATACACAGTGCTTGATGAGATCACTGAAAAAGAAATTCTAAAGAAACTAGAAAATCAAAATGTACAACAACATGAGCAACATGTACCTCAAACACCTGCAAGTGTTGTTAGAAGATCTACCAGGTCAAGTATACCCCCTGAACGATACTCTCCTTCATTATATCATTTATTGTTGACTGATTCCAGTGAACCAGAATGTTATGAAGAGGCAATGCAGGTAGACACCAAAAAGAAGTGGGAGCAAGGCATGAAAGAGGAAATGGATTCCTTGGAAAATAACCACACATGGGACTTGGTTGAGTTGCCTGCAGGAAAAAGAGCATTGCAAAATAAATGGATTTACAGGTTGAAGGAAGAAGATGGAGGAGAAAAGCGGTACAAGGCTAGACTTGTTGTAAAGGGGTTTGCACAAAAGAAAGGTATAGATAATGATGAAGTATTTTCTCATGTTGTTAAAATGAATTCAATTAGGACTATTTTAAGTCTTGTGGCAGTAAAAGATTTTCATCTTGAACAGTTAGATGTAAAAACAACTTTTCTCCATGGGGATTTGGAGGAAGAGATTTATATGTAGCAGCCACAGGGGTATGAGGTCAAAGGGAAAGAGAATTTGGTATGCAGGTTGAAGAAGAGATTGTATGGCCGAAAGCAAGCTCCAAGGTAGTGGTATTTGAAGTTTGACAGGTTTATGACAGAACAAGGTTATAGTAGATGTCATTCTGATCATTGTGTTTATTTTAAAAAGCTAGAAAATGGAAGATTTATTGTCTTGCTATTGTATGTAGATGACATGCTTGTTGCAGGGACTAATATGTAGGATATAAATGTGCTTAAGAAGAAATTAGACAATTCATTTGCGATGAAGGATTTGGGTGCTGGAAATAAAATCCTTGGCATGAGAATAACAAGAGACAGGAAAAATCGCAAACTGACATTGTCTCAGGGTGAGTACACAAAAAAGGTGTTGGAGAGGTTTAGAATGCAGAATGAAAAACCAGTTAGTACACCTTTGGCCAACCATTTCAAATTAACTAAGGAAATGTGTCCCGAGACACAGGAAGAGATAGAATACATGTCCAGGGTCACTTATTCATTAGCAGTTGGCAGCTTGATGTATGCAATGGTTTGCATAAGACCACATATTGCACATGCAGTGAGAGTTGTGAACAGGTATATGAACAATCCGGGTAAAAAACATTGGGAAGAAGTAAAGTGGATTCTCAGGTATTTGAGAGGTACTACTACACATGCATTCTGTTTTGGAGGTTCAGACACTTTTCTACAGGGATATATTGATTCATATATGGAAGGTGATAAAGACAGCAGGAGGAGCACCACAGGGTATGTTTTTACTATAGGTGGAACAACAATAAGTTGTATTTTGAAACTGCAAAAGCTTGTTGCACTTTCAACAACAAAGGCATAGTATTTTGCTACTACAGAGGCTAGTAAAGAGATGATTTGGTTACAAAGGTTTATGGAGGAATTGGGAAAGAAGCAGGAGAACAACAAGTTGTATTTTGATAGTCAGAGTTCCATTCACCTTGCAAAGAACTCATCCTTCCATTCGAAGACTAAGAATATACAATTGAGGTACCACTTCATACGATCCACCTTGGAAGATGGACAGTTGAAGCTGGAAAAGATACACACTAGACAAAATCCTGCAGACATGTTAACAAAGGGAGTAACCAGGGAGAAACTGAGTTCCTACTCAATTTCAGTTGGTCTTCAAGAATGAAGATGAAAATGAGAAATTTTCCAGGTCTAAGAAGGTTCAGAGTCCAGCATATACAACAACGATAGAGTTGTTGAGATTAGTCTCCAAGTGGGAGATTGTTGGTTATGGAGCTTGATTATCTTCCTGATTCAGAGGCCCTTGATTTCAGCCGTGTTTATACCCCATGAAGTATTTACACCCTAGAAGTATGTACACTCTTCCACGCAGGGGAGTGCAGAGGGGGGGTACCCCCTCTGTGGGGTCCGGGGGGTCTGGGGGAAAGCGGGCCCCCAGAGAAAAAATTGCCTTGTAAAGTATATTGTAATTTCATTGTAAATATCGACTGTTCATTATAAGGTAGCAGATATAATGGTAGAGATTATGTTAGGGTTTTTTTCCCTAGAAGGAAACCCTCTTTTACGAGGGAAATGTATTGTGACTATGGATGATGGTGAATATTGTATTCTGAGAGAGGAGACTGTGAGAGAAAGAAGAGGAAGTTACAACGGGTTTTAATGTAGGTTGTATCCCTTCATTTGCTGGATAATAATAAAGGAAGGACCTGGAAATTTCTCTGGTGGACATAGCTCACACTGGGTGAACCACGTAAATATGTGTCGCTCTTGTATTGTGTGTCTTCTGTGTTTTGTTTCTGCATTTGTTTTATTTTATTGCTCCGCGGTCTTGTTTTTCTAACACTTCTTTCGACTTCTGATATAACTTTTAATTAATAAATATGCATGAATAATTCACATGTATAGATCAATATACAGTCTACAACACAGATAAATGATACATATTCCATGCACATCAATTGTGACATCCTCCTTGTTACGACAACACCTCTTTAACAGGTGCAATTTTTTTATTTATTTTTGTTTAAGGTGTGTGCGCACATGTAAAAAGGAACAGACACACTTGACTCTATGTCGTCACCCGACGACTAACAATACGCAACCACGATGATCACAACAAGAAGACATAAGGCGCACAACAAGTAACTGCAAGCATTAAACTACCATAGACATAAGGCACAAAACAAGTAACTGCAAGCATTAAATGACATACTGTGTTATGTACAGTACGAACACGGATGGAAGAATCCATAGTAGTAGATTTTACTATTTCTGCACAGGAATTCAGGGCGTTTAATCTTAGTTCTCTACTCTAGAGAGAGAGAATGTTAGATAGGCTCATGGCCGACTGCTCAGGCAAAAGCTAGTAATCTCTGTCAGGAGGTCGCAGTGGTGGGAACTCTACCTTTAAAGAGCCCGAGACTACTGATACGACCTTAGAGGTGTGTCACAAGAGTGGAAATCTTGCCTTTAAAGGGCCCGAGACTCTTGATACGGCACTGGATTCTTTACACAAAAATAATCACACCCACAGACTTATATATAGAGCAACTAACTTTATCAAATCAAAGAGTGTGATATCATACAACTGTGAGTTTGGACAATTCCAATGTACTAACCCTGAAATTAATTAACAATCTCAATACATCCTATATGTTACATATACCATAAAAATTACAATAACATTATCTTAACAGCCTCACATTTTATGTTATAATAACCTTGCAACTAAAACATCAATCACCAATCGCATTACTCCTTGTATGCTACTAATGCAATGAAGTTACAATAACTTTACCATAAAATAAATCAACATTACATTTATATTACCATAACTTTTCCAATGAATTAATAATAAAAAGAAATCATTACCGTAGCATTTAACATGAAGCATTACATTACATGATTCTTCCATTGCGTGCAAGTCTCATTCATCAGGAAACATGTCATTCAATTCTTAAATACTCATGGGTGCGAGAATAAGTAAGTTTAAGCCATCATTAGAAATAACTTTATAAAAACTAAATATCTAGATCCACCATCTACTACATAAATCCTCAATGCGTAAAAACTAAATCTATGTCAATCATTCACTACATACTAACCACTGCTCAAGTAGCGATAATTAAAACCATCGGTATTGCATCCATAAGGCCATAAGGTTCCATCTAAAACAACACTAAATATACATCAATAAGCCATTCGAAACTTCGCCAAGGTTAACATGTAAGTAACATCAACAAATTTCCACTGACCCCACTAGATATACTCTAGCATGCAAATTTTTTTACACATCTATCAAATTTGTATTACCGGAATGACAAATAAATTTGCAGTGCCCAATTTAGTTTTCATATTATTATAAATCATACGACGAACAAGGGAATTCAAATCTAAATTCAACTAACACACAACAATCATAACGATTTCAACTTGGATTAGTAGAAATTTGATAGTGGATCATAAGAAATTAAATATTTAAATAAAACAATGTATTTTTGTTGTGACTACTTATGCAATGATTCAATAATAAAAATCCAAATGGTATAATAGTTTGGATGAGACTCATCAAAGTCAACTCCGGATTGTCCAAACTTTATTGACGGTGGATTTTAAATATCATACGAAAATATAAACTTAAGAATTGACAAAATTGACAGTAGACAATGAATAACAGAAAGCAGAGTCTCTACATTTTGATTAGCATCAAATCATAGCAAATTATGATATCCGACTTTGCAAAAATATAAGGAAATGGATAAGTAAACTTCTGATCTCTAAATTTATAAACAGATTTGGCAGCGAACACTTGAATTTTCTGAATTCTGAGTTGTAATTTAAAATGGCAGTGAATGCATAAATTTTTTGAATTATGAGCTGTAAATTGAAATGGTAGCGAATACATAAATTTTCTGAATCCTGAGTTGTAATTTAAAATGGCAGCCAACAATTAAATTCTAAATTTCTTCTCGGAAAATGAAATTGCTCTTAACAATAAAGTCGATTGCCCATTATGCCAAAATTGAATTCTCAGATCTAATTTACAAAAACGAAATGCCCATACATCTATTGCCAGAATGAATTTCTCAGATCTAAATTTACAAAATGAAAATGCCCACAGTGATATACAAAATGCCCACAGTAATAGAAAATGCCCATAGAAATATAAAAATGCCCACATCAATATAAAAACACCCACAAAAGTTTATAAACGCCCACAACAATGTAAAATGCCCACGGCAAAGGTAAAAACACCCATTGAGATATTTAAATGCCCACAGAAATGTAAATACACCCAAAGAAGTGTGAAAACGCCCATGGCAATGTAAAAACGCCCACGGCAAGGGTAAAAACGCCCACTGGGATATTTAAACACCCACGGAATTGTAAATACACCCACAAAAATGTAAAAACGCCCACGACAATGTAAAAACACCCACGACGAAGGTAAAAACACCCACGACGAAGGTAAAAACACCCACTGGGATATTTAAACGCCCACAGAAATGTAAATACACCCACAGAATGTAAAAACGCCCATAACAAACACAAGGCACAACGGGAGATCGCACAGATCCAAGGAAGGTCGGTAATGCTAAGGTCATAATTTTTTTTTATCTAATACCGACATGCAACAACAGAGTAAGAAGTAATATTTTTATAACCATCCCACAATTACAATCGCTGAAGAGTAAGGCAAGAAACCAATTAATCCAACAAGAACCCAAGTTGTTTGAAGTTAGGTATTTTTCATCTCACAATGCCAATACAAAAATGGTGATAACAATAAGAGAGGGCTAAGGTCCTAATACCTTCTATCATGCAAATGAAAAACATATCGTTGCCTTAACTCCTGCCTCGAATGATGACCCCGCGCTCTGTGCCGCTCCTGCTTGCTGACTGTAGAGACTACACCAGTACCTCCCAACCAATCGCTAGGGGTACTCTACTTCCCCCTTAGCCCCCCAAGCCGCAAAGGGGCCACACACAATCCTGATGGTCCGTCTAACTTCCCAGCTCGCCTCGCAAGCCCGAGCTACCACTCCTATCCAAGCTGGAAAATCCCAACTCTCCATAAGTAATCAATCAAGTCACAATTCCGGCAATGTAACGTTACGCTAGCAGTCGATCCCTTTCTTCCTCATCTTCCCTTTTTTTATAGAGTTGTCCAAACCTCACACTTTCCCTAAATCACGTTTAAATTAAGTTTTAATAAAAATATTCTAAATATTCTCCTTCGCATAAGTGTCGTCCATCCCCCTCTTTCCTCCAATAATTATTTTATTTAAATTATTAATTTACTCATTTCCCTCACCCACCTAGAGTTGCTCCTAAATTTCCTCCTAGGTGTTCCTAGGTCCCCTTACATGTTTTAAATAATTTCCCTAAAAATGAAGTTACTAAATTAGCTCAAATTAGAAGGTTCTTAATTGCAGATTCCTTACTATGTTGACCTCGCTTTTTACCATAAGTTCCCAACTTTCCTTTATTATGTTTCTTCCAATCCTTAGTTTCCTAATTTTTATTATCCCCTTATTTCCCCTTTTTATTAGAGCCAAAAAGGCAGTTGCGCTATTTACTCTTTTCTCTTTATTATTAATTTAAAATCTTTTTATACTTCCACAAGTTAAATAATTTGTTTCTTCTTTACAATTTAAAACCACGGATTTTTAATTAAATTATTCCTCTCTTCATTTTACCCCATAAATTTATGAAGACTAAAACTATTACTTAAGTGGTTTTTAGTCCAAATTTTTATTTTTATTTTTATAGGGTCTTTTTCTTAAGGTTAAACAAAATTTTACCCTAGAGAAGTTTTAGAGTTAGATTTAGATTATGAACTGGGCGATGATTATTTAGGGAGGTTGTTTAAGAATTTCTTAATGAGTTAACAGTCGTAGGGCCATCTAGGTTTGTTCCTTCATCAACATCGATGCGACGTGCCCTTCACGACGCACCATGTGCTCCAAGGGTGCCACTCGCCTTGTTTGTTTATTTTGCGCGACATGCCCTTCAGGATGCACCACATGCTCCAAGGGTGCCACTCGCTAACTTATGTTTCTTTCGCATGACGTGCCCTTCAGGATGCACCATGTGCTCCAAGGGTGCCACTCACCAACTTGACTGATTGGTAGACATCTATAACCCCTGGAGTCAACACTCAGCCAGGTGAACTTGTGGGAGACTAAGGGCTCTAAGGAATAAGGCCCTCGCCTTATTGCGCGCCCCTTCGAATCATCGTGAGCGAATGTCGCAGTCTTCCCTCATGGTATCGTGGATTCCTCTCGAACTAGGTAATCGTTAACCTACATTTCGAGCCACGGCGGGAGTGCTAGTAGGTTGTGGCAGGGCTGCTATCCACACCTCTCCCTCAACCTCTCTGGAAATCATGTGTGACCCCTTTACTCCATATGTGAGTCTGGTCGGCAAGCTATCGTCAGCCTGCATCATCAACAATCATGTCAGAACATATCAACATCATATCATCAAATCAATGAAATATCACAGTAAATAAATCAACCCAAATAGCACACTCCCTGACTCAATCCAGAGTCCAAGGGGTTCCATCGATGCCTCTACATCCTCAAGGTCCAAAACCCTGCACACTCAATAAAACTGAGTCAACAACACCTATCTATGTCAAAGCAGTAAAACATCATGTCATATATCATAACACATCATAATCAAGGATAAATGTTTTAACATCATAAAAGTCCAGATCACTTGCGAGCAAGTGTCCTCAAAGAATAAGTTTTCTCAGTGTGCCAAAGCGGGATGTTACATCAATGAACAACATGCATGGATACTATGGATACAAAATTCATAGATAAATAAATACACAATTAAATAGAACCATAACAGAGAGAATTTATATTTAATGAAATGAATCACCAACTAGCTATAGACCAAGGACGTTCCACCCAACCGTAGACATTGTTTTTCTAAGTCTCAACAACAATGTAACCCCTGAGACATGGATATGAATCCACAAGGACGATTCCATAGTGTCACTCAGATTCCCAAACCAATAAGAACTCAAGATCTCACATGCTTCTCATCACCCACAAAAATCCAAGTACACCAACTCTCTTCTACCCATCCCGCACAACCCAAGAGAATGGATCCCCTTCTCTGCCACACAATCCCTCAGATTATTCATATCCTTCCAGGGCTCCAGTGCATATGGTCAATAATATCCATGCTAGGACTCTCAAGATTCATAATTGTGATAAAAAATGAACACAAGCCAAAGAATCTCTGACATGCAGGCCTTAATTCATGGCTGGAATACACCAACAATATTTACAACCAGCAAAACCATGGCTCCTCTTCAACAATTCATTTTCCCTTCCCAAGCCAAACGTGAATGAGGAAATACAAGTGGGTGAAAGAGTGAATGGAGAGAGAACATAATGAAAGGTGTGAACAACAAGCAATGAGTGAATGAGTGAATAAGAAGCAACCCCCACCAAAGACCAAAGATTGGAATTAAGGAACCACTTGGCCTTCCCCCCAACAAATTCATGTAACTATTATTATCCATTAAAAAAATTGGGTAAATAAAATATAAAATAAATACTTATCTCCTCAAGCCCTCTCTCTTGTGGAATCATAGTCCCCTATAACTCTTGTCCTTGTCCGTCTAGAAACTAACGATGTATTTATTATTAATAACGATCAAAACATTACATTTCCTAGGAAAACTATCCTCTTTCAATTTTTTGGGCACTATGGTATTTCATGGATTAACAAAATACATTATTTAATACATGGCTCATAACTGAGGGTGTTACATCCCCTCCCCCTTATTTTGGCATTGTCCTCAGTGCATATGCAAAAAAAAAAAAAAAAAAAAAATCAAAATTTATTCAAAACGTTGCAAGTACTCTGAATGCATGGAATATTCATGCTCCCAAGTAGCATCTTCAGGATCGTAGTAGGTCCATTGGACTTTTACTATCTCTATAACTCAATTCCAGATCATTTTGACTTTTCTATCCAATATTCGCATTGGTTTGACCTAGAAATTTTCCTTTGTCTCTAGTTGAATCAGATGCCAATCAATAACATGGTTAAGATCATGTACATATTTTTTTAGTAAAGAGACATGAAACACATTATGCACATTCATGGAAGCAGGAAATGAAAGCATGTATACTAGCCCTATTCTTTCCAATATCTCAAATGGACCATAGAATCTAGATGCTAGGTTTGTACAACTACCCAAATTCAAAGAACTCATCTTGGGATTCACTTTTAAAAACACATACTCGTCCATTTTAAATTATTTAGCTTTCCAGTTCTTATTTGCATAAATGTTCTATCTATCTTGAGCTACCTTTAAATTCTTCTTAATTCTAACCATTTGGTCTTTCATATCCTTGAGAAATTTTGTCCCAAGTACCACTCTATCTGTTGGGTTGTCCCAACTGTTAGAGAAAGATTTTCCTCACCCTATGCAATCTTGCAGAGAGGACCTTAATCCATTTCCCTATACAGACTTACTTTCCCTGATTGATGAATCCAGAGACAAAAATAAATATTTTTCCACTTTTACGCACCTTACAAGCTATACAACATGCGTATACGTTGGATGCTCCATTACAACACGCGTACATCAGGATTTGTGCCATAAAATCAAAATTTAATGTCGGGTTTCCATGTCATGAGAGGAGATCTCTGATCCTTGTCCTTCCATATAATGGAAATGTTCAGAATCGATCCTTTAGTTTCATTTTGAAGGTTATAAAGAAGCCAATTCCAAGCTATGGAAAATGAGAGAGAATTCAACTTTGAGAGCAAAGTTACTATGGAGAAATTATTACTTCATTATTGAGTTTGCATCCCTTTGTCCTTTAAGTCTGAACACAATGTTCAGCCCCCAAGCTCTTCCCTTATTGATGGAGAACCTTTTTGTCTCCCTTATATGAGCTTGCCTTTGGTGGAGGATTGAAGTGGTGGAGGACCAATTGGAAGGAACTCGGTTTCTTGGTTCCAAACCATGCCAATACAGAAGTCTGTAATGTTTTCACTTCTACTGATAATTTATTAATAGAAATAATCCTTTCTCGTCCAATTGATATCTTGCAAATATATGTATTATGATCCATGGGCATAATTGTTTTGTATATTAATGGATTATCATATCTAATGTGCTAACCTTTCATATTGTCACTATATGCTTTCTCTGCTTATTTGTTGAGAACTTGTTGCAGGTATAAAGCTTTGGGTCGAAGTGCTTAATGGTGGACATCATCAAATGTTTGGATGAGGTAGGCCTCTTTTTTACCTTGCCTGAACATTGGTTTATATAGCATATGTTGGAACTGAGTTGATTTCTGTAGTCATACCTGTTTGTTTTGGTTCACCCTAGCCATATAGAGATTTTCCTTGTAACATAAATGGAGACTCGACTGGGGAGAATATTCTTTCTTAGGGTTTGAAGTACTTTTCTCCTTAGAGTGGTCTCGTTTCTATTGTGGTTCTTGTCATGTCATTGCTTGAAACCTCCTATTCACTTTGGGTCTGAGTTTTTAGACTTTCTCCCTTGCCTCGCCTTGTTTCAATTCATATACCCACTTTTTTGCTTGACAGTCGCGTACATATGCGGCCTGTCTCACTACAAGCTTCGTATATATGCACTATTTTCCCAAACAGTCACGTACACCTCTTTTCCTTGCCTTTTTTCTTGGTCTGGTGTTTGCTGGGTGGGATTTGATGCTTGATGAGCCTTCTTAGGTCTTTGTAGTGATTTCTGAGTGCCTGTTGGGATGACATGAAACCCTCTTTTTGTTGAATTTTTTGGCAAAGTTTTTCTCTTCATCTTTTCATTTTTATTGTCCTTCACTACTACATATGGGCAGATTATTCCACAAAAATTTTCCACATTTCCATTATTTTCATGTTTTTTTAAATAGGGCAGGATTTTCATCGATATTTCCACGAAAGTTCGTCGATATTGCCATGAATAGGTTTTTTTAACTTCGGTGGGATTTTTGTCGCTATTGCCACGAAACTTCGTCACTATTGCCACAAAAGTTCATTGCTATTGCCACAATTTTTTTTCCTATCTCAAAAAGCATATGCTAACAGCTAGTTGACTAGTTGATCTATATATACTTGACTTTAAGAGACTTTGTGACACAATTGATATAGTTGCGACACTGCTCATGGATTTTGTTTAAGATGTTTATTTTTTTTGTCACCCACCAGTTGAACAAATCCAATTCTCAATCTACATAGCTTGGATTTTGAACTTGCAAGGTTAGTATGGTTTTTTATTGATGTACTCATTTAACTTGTAAATTTTTGTTCAAATCTCGAAATTTCATGTACCTTGTTTTTCCCTTGATAATATATTATATGTGTAGTACCATATTTCATGTCATTGGTTTTTTGATCTACTTAGTATATTCTACGGAAATTCATGTGAAATGTCAAGAAAAATATTTTCTGAAGAAGTATTTTAAGAAGAGGGAAAATCAATCCATCAATAAGTCAATTCAAACATTAAAAATGGATGTCATTATCAATCTAGATTAATTTGAGCCTACAATTCCTTATGTTAATTTAATCCTTATTACAAAACCACCATCTCATGACAACTTTACCGGTTGGACTAATGTTTGAAATATAAAGTCATGGAAAAAAAATCCTCTTAAGTCTAATTCTATCCTTTAGAGATCTTTTTAGCTCTCTAACTTTTGTGTTTCTATGATGTTGTGCCTATATATATTAATGTCATATTTTTAGTCTAGTACTAAGTTAGGTTAGTCATATAACATTGTATTCTTATATGTGATGTTGTTTCTCTCAATTTTTTATAATCACACACAATTCTAGATGTAGTGATTAACTCTAGTTTGTAGTTTATGTAACTTGCTTATACACTATTAATAAGGAGTAGCTAAAATATAAAAAATTCATGACGAAATATACGATAACATGATGAAATCTACTAGTCAGACAATGAAAAATTAGAACATGCCAAAGTGTCTTAGAAAATAAAACCGTGACCACTGTAAGTAGCATAAAATTGTGACCATTGTATGTAGTTGCAAATCAACACATCATAATTTAAACCAAACCAACCCAATTGTGGATGACAAGTGGTTGGCATTATTTTTTTAGTGGTGAATTTCAAAGATTGACATTTTGTCTACAAAACAACTTAGAGGCTAGTGTATGGTGTCGAGTGATTCAAGTTTGAGAAATTTTGACCACTTTTGTTAAATGGTGTGTAATTATTTTCCATGGTGATTCAGTACACACTACTCTAAAGTACAAATTGAAGCATATCGATCTTAATATTTAATCAATAATAAAAAAAAATCATGTCAAAATGTCTTAGAAGAAATAATTGTGAGGATTGTAGGTGATTGTAAATAAACATACCATAATCGAAAGGAGTATCTAAAATATCATGAAGGAGTAGATAAAATATAAAAAATTGACAACTTACTTGTTAGGACAAGGATTTGTCACTATGAACGAAAATGACAGGAAGCTTGCTCGGTTAAGAGCGACATTAGAAGCGAGGGGCGATGAAAATGTTATTTCCCTTGCTATGATTGCAGGGGCTTTCAAAGAAAAATACTTTTAATAACAACAACTAAAAGACGTTGTAGGGGGAAGGAACACGTTGAAGGGGGTTATGAATATCTTCCCTTGGTAAGAGGATTCAATATTTAATGTATTCTCTATAATAATAATCATGTCATGAATTTTAGTAATATTTCTTATCGAGATTTTTATATTTTCGATACACACTAACTTTTCTACGTTGTTTTTAAATATATAGACGATGCCCCCAAAATGTCGACCTCTAGAGAGTTATTTTCCAAGTAATATCAGAAATACTCCTTTACAAGGTGATGAACTTCGAGATCACAATATTGAAGCTGTTTATAAAGTTATTAATGATGATACAGATGGAGATAACATTAGTGATTCAAATCAAGAAGATGAGATACATAGATACACATTTTCTCCAATGGATTAGGACAACCAGGATGATAGTCATGATGTTGATCCTCTACTCAAGAAGTCACACCAACCTCTTTATGAAGGTTCAACAACAAATCTTTTATCTTCTATATTTGTTTTGGTGAACTTGAAGGTTTTGAATGGTTTATCAAACACATGCCTCACATAGATACTAAGGTATTTAATTTGTTAATTATTTATGCCTGCATGTTCACAAATACTTAAAAGGTTCAATTTTTTCCTATATTGCTATTGTTTTCTAATTTGTAAATTAATATGGATGCTATATTGATGATTAATATTGTTTACATTGACTTATTTTTTTGAATTTTGTAGATTGTTAGGTGAATTCCTATTATCGACGTCAAATATTTTTCCACACACATATCGAGAAATATCCGTGATTATGAAATAAATTGGAACAGACTATTAGGCTATTGATGCATGTCCTAATGATAATATCATATACTATGGATAATATGCATTAGAAAATGAATGACCACAATGTCAAATAAGTAGATATCGAATCGATAAAGTGTCAAATAAGGTGCCTCGCAAATTTCTTCGTTATATTCCGAAAATTCCATGTTTCCAACAGTTGTTCAGGTGCCAAAGTATAGCACAATTTATGGATTTCTATGCAAAGAAAATAAGTCAAGACGATGTTATTTGAATGCCTACAGATGGTTCTTCATTGAAGTACATCGAAGAAAAGTGGCCAATTTTTAAAGAATAACCTCGTAATGCTAGACTTTAGTTGGCAGCTGATGGTGTCAATCCATTTGGAGATCTTCGTTCTACGTACTCAGTGTGTCATGATTTTGTTATAAACAATAATCTTCCTCGGATGTCGATCAAGAGAGAGCACACAATGTTTTCAATGATTTCTCCAGGTATTTAATTATCTTTTATTTTCTTTAAAGTATGAAAAAATATTTCATTTCTTTGTTTCGTGCATGGTAATTATTTCTTTTATATATAATGACATCTAGATAAGTATAATTAATCATGCAGTATGTTGAACCAACTAGGCAGGTACCAGGTTAAAGATATGAACGTATATATTGAGCCTCTTATCGATGCGTTTTTGAAGTTATGGGATGGCGTCACTATGTATGACATCTCTAGACCAATAAGGAAAAAATGATTTCAATTCCATGGAATACTATCATGGACAATTCATGATTCTCCCTGATTAACACATTTTTGTGGTATATTGTTACTTGATTTTGTGATTTAATATTATATATATTTATTGAAACTATCATGCAATATTTTAAATTGTAACTCTAATTTGATGCTACATTAATTCATATATCTTGTAGGTATTCAAACAAAGGGTAAATTTTCATGCCCAGTTTGTGGTCCAAGGATAAAATCTTGTCGTTCAAGAAGTTTAGGAAATGAAGTAATTGATGAGTATAGACACTTTCTGCCTAAGAACCATAGTTATCGAACTAGAGACAAAGAAAAATTCAATGGTAAAGAAGAAAATGGAAAAAAACCACGAAGAATGACACCTCGCCTATGGAAGTTGGAATATATTAGAAATCGTCAAGGTACGCAAATTATTTATGTATGACATATTATATAAATCTTTGGTTAATTTAATTAGTATCAATTTCATTTTGTTTGATTAATTAGTGTTAATTTCAATTTGTTGATGTTTCATGAATGTCGTCAAGGCACAAATGGGCTTCCACGAGGAATGAAAAGTTACCCAATGCAATTCAGTAGATTTCCATACTACGAGCACCTACAAATAGTTCACCCATTTGATACAATGCATATTAGGAAGAACATAACAAAATTGTTACGACGAATATTAGATGGAAGGATTGACAAAGAGAGAATTGGAAAGATTTGTTGTGACATCTAGGAAGCTAATCACACATTGCAAAGTGTTATTTTTAATTCTAATGGAAATGGTCGTGAACATAATACTAGTCTTCTTTGGTTATTGACGGAGCAACACAACAATATTGTAAAAGAGTTCATTCAAAAAATTAGGTTTCCGATGGGGTTTTCATCGAACATGCAAAATATATTAACGAAAAAAAGTGATTTTGGAGGGTTTAAAATTCATGACTGACATACATTCATTAAGGTCATTAGTAGGTTATAATATATTTCTTTATTGGTACACATTTTTTGGAAACAAATAATAATTATTTGTTTTTTGTTACAGTATGTTCTACCTTTATCTCTCCCAGACGACTTTGAAAACAACATAAAACAAATTATTTATGTACTTGGAAAATACATGAAGTAACTATTGTTTTAAAAGGAAAATGTACTTCTTATGTGATTTGTAGTGGAACTTATTGACATATTATGTTTTATCTACAAATTTATGTATGCCTTGATATTATTTTATTGCATCGACATTTGTAGGTGGATATCATAAAAAAAAATCCATAAAGAAGATATAAGGTATTGGAAGAGATAAATTTTCTGACTAATGTGTCAAATGCAACAATATCTACCTCCAACATTTTTCAATACACAATAACACTACCTCATTCACCAAGTTGAGGAGATTGAATTTCTTGGACCAGTACACACAAGGTTGATGTGGATGGTGGAGAGGCAGTTGAAGTCACTGAAGGTTTGTTTTAGACGAAAAGCATGTCCGAAGGGTTCTATGGTTGAGGGATATATGGTATATCAATGCATGGTGTGTATTAGTCAATATCTACCTAAATTAGAAGAAAATATGAATGTGCCTCACATTTGGCATCTTCACTCCATCAACAAATTTGAAGGGGAGGTTCTATTGGGGAAAGGTAAAATGAGGACCGTGAACGGTAATTATTAGATGTTGACATAGATTTAATACATTACACATTTATTTTTCCAATTTTATTTTATCATACTGATTTTTCACATTTTTTGTTCTTGCATATTGAACTATACTAAATTATTCCTTTATTAACAATAGCTAATTAATGATATTAAATTGTTATTTTATCATATAGTTGTTTGAGAGTGGGATTCTTTACATTTATACATTGCAAACAACCTTGATTGGATGGAGCATTGGATAGAGTATACTAAAGAATACTTCAGTAGGTTGTCATGGGAAGGGGTGAGTAAGATGATTAAAAAAACGCATCGTCATTGAGATCAATTTCCTGATCTTACATCAAGGGAAGTTGATTTAGACTTTGGTTAAAAAGATAAACATGCAAGTAATTTTTTTACCCACATTTTTCTAGTTATTTCCCAATTTTTCAATGTATTTGGTTTGTTTAATTTTTGAAATATATATTTACTAAGTCCTATATGAGGTTTATTAATTGGCAATGCATTTTTTACTTGTTGTCCATGTTGCAATTGAAACATCACAAGGCTATGTGGTGTAATGGTCATAAATTTCGTATCAAAATGTTGGATGATAAGATGAAAACCTCGGATTCTGGGATAACTACAGTGTTTAAGGTCACCAACATTTCCTCTAGAAGTGACAGAAATCCGAAAGAAACTGAGAATAGGTACTATGGGAATTTGGAGGATATAATTGAGTGTGACTTTAATTTCTTTAAAATAGTTTTATTTGAGGTTAAATGGTACATGCTACAAATGCATGGACGTGATCTTGAAAGAACTGTTATTGAGAATGATAATGGATTTACCATGGTTAATACAAGGGAATTTGAACTAGGTATAGATCCTTATGTTCTTCCAAGTCAATATGAACAAGTATTTTACTGAGAGGTACCTAGTAAAGCAGGTTGGTTATATGTTGTTAGATATGATCCAAGAGGAAGACCAATAAAGTATAATCATGTAGCCGAGGATGAATATAATAATGAGGAAGAAGAACATGATTATGCAGATCAGGAGAAGGTGGATCATGTAGTCGATGTGTTAGACAAAGAAGTTGAAGAAGATGATCATCCAAATGTAGGAGACGACGATCTCATTGACTATATCGATAACTATATTAGCGAAAATGACATTGATGATGATTTTTATATGAATGATCCTTTCACCAATATCGATTTTGAACCAAATCCTGATATAGATGTTGAAATGGATGAAGAAGAAGATGATTGATATTTAATTGTTGAAAAGAAGAGGTATGTGTATATATCTTTTATATGATCTTTATATGTTTTTATTTTGTATAATATAGTATAGGATACATGTTCTTTATAATTTCAGGTTAGGTACTATGGGGAAATTTAG
>ML789128.1:144210-180278 GCA_009831015.1 Picea engelmannii | reverse complement strand
GGGGCAACCACGTGAAGGTGGTTGCCCCTGTTTAGTAGATAATGACATATTCTTGAAACCAAGAGGAGGTCTGCACAAATGCACCTAATCATACCAAACGATGTAGGTATGTCATCCCAATGAATGGATGCATTGTTGTTGACATGGAATGGGACAACACATGTACCTTCTTAATTCTCTTCCTTCACTTGATGTGGGCCTGGTCATTCCTAGCCTTGAATTGAAAGTTACTTCTAGTATTAGTCATCACCCTTCATGACACTTGTCACCAAACGATCATTACATCACAAGGTTGGAGGCATATGGGCATTGGGATGAGGCTTTATAACCCTGAAGTAACAAGAGACATTAATTGAACTTTGACTAGATTGAAAGGTGAGTGCAATTGAAAATACAAACAACCCAAAAATAAAAGGGATCAATACACAGACTGTCAATGAAAGGTGATTTGGTCATGGTGTGTAGGAAGAGGCCTAACACCTTCAAAATTATCATTCTCCAAATATTTTATTCAAATTTTACAAGTAAATTGTACTAGGACTAGAAACGGGCAAGAATGACCTGTGAATGGGGCCATCGTTGAAATGTTTTCAAATTGTTTTTGTATGCATTGAAATTTGACATGGATATAATATTCACATACCTTAACGATATGGGAGGGTTTCTGGACTCAAATTTGACTCACACACCCACTTTCTTCCATCATCAATTCATCATGTAAACCATAAACCCTAATTTAGTGGAGTCATTGATTTGTCGAGTTTTAGTGTTCCCAGTGAATGAATGTGTTGTTGTTGACATCGAATGGGACAACACATGTACCTTCTTAATTTTCTTCCTTCACTTGATGTGGGCCTGGTCATTCCTAGCCTTGAATTTAAAGTTACCCATATTCTTAGTCATCACCCTTCATGACACTTGTCACCAAATGATCATTAGA
Source organism: Picea engelmannii (assembly GCA_009831015.1). Classification (NCBI taxonomy): domain Eukaryota; kingdom Viridiplantae; phylum Streptophyta; class Pinopsida; order Pinales; family Pinaceae; genus Picea; species Picea engelmannii. The sequence continues at coordinate 179,338 of ML789128.1, read as the reverse complement.
TCACAAGCTTGGAGACATTTGGTCATTGGGATGAGGATTTGTAACCCTACAGTAACAAGAGACATTAATTGAACTTTGACTAGATTGAAAGGTGAGTGCAATTGAAAATACAAACAACCAAAAGCTAAAAGGGAACAATACACAAATCGTCAATGAGAGGTGATCTGGACATGGTGTGTAGGAAGAGGTCTAGTACCTTCAAAATTATCGTTATCCAAATATTTTATTCAAATTTTACAAGGAAATTGTACTAGGACTAGACATAGGCAACAATGGCCTGTGAATGGGGCCAACGTTGAGCTTTTTTCAAATTGTTTCTGTATGCATTAAAATTTGGCATGGATAGAATATTCACATGCCTTAACGATATGGGAGGGTTTTTGGACTCAAATTTGACTCACACACCAAATTTATTCCATCATAAATTCATCATGTAAACCATAAACCCTAATTTAGTGGAGTCATCGATTTGTTGGGTTTTTGTGTTCCTAGTGAATGGATGTGCTATTGTTGAGATTGAATGGGACAACACATGTACCTTATTAATTTTCTTCCTTCACTTGATGTGGGCATGGTCATTCCTAGCCTTGAATTGAAAGTTACCCCTAGTCTTAGTCATCACCGTTCATGACACTTGTCACCAAACGATAATTAGATCACAAGGATGGAGGCATATGGGCATTGGGATGAGGCTTTATAACCGTACAATAACAATAGACATTAATTGAACTTTGATTAGATTGAAAGGTGCGTGCAATTGAAAATAAAAACAACCCAAAACTAAAAGGGATCAATACACAGACTGTAAATGAGAGGTGATCTAGCCGTGGTGTGTAGGAAGAGGCCTAGCACCTTCGAAATTATCATTCTCCAAATATTTTATTCAAATTTTACAAGGAATTTGTACTAGGACTAGACACGAGCAATAATGACCTATGAATGGGGCCAACGATGAAATTTTTTCAAACAGTTTCTATATGCATTGAAATTTGACATTGATAGACTATTCACACACCTTAACGATATGGGAGAGTTTCTGGACTCAAATTTTACTCACACACCCACTTTCTTCCATCATCAATTCATAATGTAAACCATAAACCCTAATTTAGTGGAGTCATCGATTTGTCTAGTTTTAGTGTTCCCAGTGAATGGATGCATTGTTGTTGACATCGAATGGGACAATGCATGTACCTTTTTAATTGTCTACCTTCACTTGATGTGGGCCTAGTCATTCCTAGCCTTGAATTGATGGTATTGAAGAAAGACAGATTGAAGTTCTCAATCTTGTTCTTCTGGAGGGATTGAATAAAGAATCAATGGACCCATTAATTAGAATAGAGAATGATATTGAATTTAAACATAATTTGACCCAACTAACCATTGGAAGATTGAAACCAACATGTATGAGAAATAATATTAAATATAACCATGAAACCCTACTGTATGCCTTTAATAGATCTAACTTTATAACAAAGGATATCATTTTCTTTGTCTTGATAGAATGGAAAGCTTCTTATGCCAACCCCTGCAATATAAGAAATTTGTCTCCCATTCAAGAAGCCAAACTATTCAAAATAAATGGCTTTGGATAGATTATGATTTATCCTTCTTCCAGTTACTTTTTATATCTTTTTATAAATATAATTTCATAATGATATTGGCTTGAAATATTAAAAAATGTATGGATCATATTTTTTAGGTATAAAACATAGAAAGGTATAATTTCAAATGCAACTAAGTCTTTTCCAGAGCTCCTAGATTAATTTGGAATGGCTAGCACATCCTCTTCAATGAGATCATATAGCCCCATATAATATAAAAATGTATAGTCCAACAATTATGACTAGATATTTTCTCTCATCGAAAAGAATATACATTGTCCTTTAAATTCTCCTTTATCACAAATGTCCATTAACTATTTATTTTGAATTCCTTCTATAAACCTTGGAAAAAAAGCAAATTGGCGCTATGTTTGCAATGTTGACTAATTCTAGACCCTTAAATACATATTGGAAATGTGTTGTCCCCACCTCTAATATTTCTTGGTAGCTCTACACTCTAGCACCTACTGGATTTTGAATGCCCCATATGCTATTCATGATTTTACTCATGTTGGAATAATTATGGGAAAAATAAAGTATTCTCATATGCATTTTCTATCCATAAGGCCATGCTCTTAAGTCTCCATTGAGTGCATTCCCAATTCATTAGATCCCTTTGTTTATCCTCCATCCTCTTCAAAGAAATAAACAAAAGATAAATGAACTATGCTTGTACTTGAGACAAATCCAATTGCATAGGTACTACCACAAACTAGAACCACTAGACTACACAATCAAGGTTCCTCCTCTTCTCATCCAACTTTGAAGCAGATTCAACATAGATACACTATAATTTTGAATTGTTTGAGATATAATAGGTAATAAATTTCTCTAATACAATGATTAGATCACTAATAGAATTTTTTACATTAATTAAGTGGTAGTAAGAGTTTAATACAATTTCAAGCCATTTACAAGTTACTGCTAATTAGGATTTTATACTTGCAAAGAATTCTCAGAAGACGGGGTTGCATATGTATCTAGTTATAGAAAAATTTGAAAGGTTATATTGCATTAAGTCTTCTCTCTATTAAGAGACAACTAGAAGAACTTAAAAACTATTCTTGTGGAGGATACCATTAAATATTATATCACAAACATCTAATAATACATCACACTCTACTTCATCAATGAAATGAGATGATATGCCAAATTTGAACTTGCCTTGTTTTGTGACTGGTAGTTTAGTGTTGTTGTGGAAGCATCCCAATGGATATGGTTATGCAATTTTATGAGTCTTTCACCCCATTTTCTACACCAACATGTTGGATTGTATTATAAACCAACATATATGAGGGTTTCCAACAAAGGGAATCATTGTCTAATACTATCACATCATTCCCTTAAACACGGAAGGTCTTAACCAAGTTGCATTTCCTAAATTTTGTTTTTTCAAATGTGAACATCGAGATGAGGAACATTATTACTAAGTATTCATTCCCATTGCCTACTTCTATGCATTCATACTAATAATAACTAGAATATGCAACATTCATCATTACAATGAGAGTTCATTTAGCACAAAATGCAATTGAATAAGCATGAAATTCACATCATCCATATAAAAAACAAGTTGGAACACAAATACAACATGGTGCATGCTTCCATTATATTTAATCACCAAAAATTATATCATTGTTCTCATGCATTAAATCTACCCACTATAACTACTAAATTAGTAGGCATGCATTATATCTAGATTTAGTCATTAGTGGGCATAAAATTGACATATATTTGTGTCAACATTTGAGAGTGTAAGGGAGCACGCGACCAAAGGAGGGTTATTGCATGCCCATCAAGAAATGTTCCTCTACGGATGTGACCAAAACCCATTAGTGATCATATCACTGTTCACGCGACCAAGGGGAGCACACGGCCAAGGGGAAAGGATATCACTACACGAAAAACTGAGGGTGAGGAGATACACTGCTAGGGAGGGGAGATACACTGCGACTGCACACATAGGAGATAGTATGAGAGGGAGGAGATACACTTCCATGGAGGAGATAGTCTGCGAGGGAGAGAGATATTTTGCAACGAGATATTCACAGGAGATACACTAGCAGGGAGGAGATACACTGCCAGGGAGGAGATACATTGCGAGGGCACACAGAGGGCACTGATTTGAGGGAAGACGAAGGGAACATGAGGGAAAATAGAGGGATTTGAGCTGAGGGCACATGAGGGGAAGGGAGGGGATGCACAGAGGATATACATTGCGATGGCACAAAAAGGGCACTGAGTCAAGGGCACACAAAGGGAACACAAGGGAACACAGAGGGCACTGAGTCGAGGGCACACAAGGGGCACTGAGTCAAGGGCATTGATTTAAGATAGACTGAGATAAATTGTGAGGGCACCAAGAATGGTGAGTACCTCTATTCATTGTAATTTCACTAATCTTTTAACTTCTAGGATTAGTTTATTAGATGGGATTGGATTTCTACTTTCTAAGGTATATTGGATATCCTCTTAGTTTTATACCAGATCAATTTCTTTTCTACTTTACATATCTCTAATAACCATGACATGAGAAAATGATTTTTTTGGTTGATTGATAGCTTTGAAAACCAAGAAAAACAACATCCTCAATCTAGAGATGAAAATACATTTCCATAGGGTTTCACAATATCATTTTCAACAACCAACTATAGAAAACCATTAAAACTTGAAAATGTAACCTTGTAAACCCCAATGGAATATAAATTGATTTTATATATAGCTGGCAATACTCTAGTTGTGGCATTAGGTAGTGTGCATCACTCTGGAAATGGGTAAAATGATCAACTACTTGTGGGTATCACTTTGGATATGATTAGACTAGCAAAAGACATTGAGTAAAGAAAAAAAAAACAAAGGAAGAAGAAGAAAGTCACCACAATGAAGAAAAGGAGAAATAAAGACTATCCAACTTTATAAATCAACATGCAACTATGAAACTTTATGCAACTTACACAACTTTATGCAACTATGCAACAATTGGTTTTATTTTATGCATTGAAGAGTGCACCCTAAAGGATTATGGAATTTTGGGGACCCAAGGGAGGATCCTCAACCTAGAAAATACCCCAACTAGTGCACAGGGACCAAGAGAAGTCATAAGGAAAATTAAGGACAAGTGAGTGATTTACCCCAAGGAGGAAATTTGTTGAGTGCAAGGGTCAATAACCCCAATCGTTTGGCTTGGACAACGAGTAACCTCACTAAATAAGTGGTCTTTATTTTTGGGGGCAAATCGTATACCTTAAGGCTCAAGAAGGTTTAGTCACTAGATTTGGAGACTCATTGGCCTCCCAACCTAGAAAGTTTCCCTTTCTTGGCTAAATTATCCAAATACACAAAAAAATTGACACCATTCTTTACTTACTTCAATGATGAAGGTTCAATTACTAACTTTTAAAGGACTTTTGATCTCCAGACTTAGTGATTTATCTATCAGGAGGAAAAATGATGGGTTGAGAAATCAACAAGTCCTTCAAGTCAACGACTTAGATGTTTTCTTGACAAAATGGTTCATAGAGATAACAACAAAATCATTGAAGGAGAGTCTACAATGTGAATTCTCCATTACTCATAAAAAAAATTAAACTCTTATTCTATGCAACATTGAGTTTCCTGCATGGTTGCTTGGTGATTTCAAACTTCTTCAACTTGACAACAATACTAAGGAGTAATTAAGGGATCCAATAGCTTCCTAAATATTTACACATCAAATTCAGGCTTGAAAATCTGATCCTAAATCCTCATAGATATAAACTACCTCATGTGCAAGCTCTCTTGATTTAAATGAGTGTTGGTGGAATATCTTGATTTCTCAACTTGCAACTTACGCAACTTTATGCAATTTATGCAACTTTAAATTTGGATAGTTGGAGGAGAATGATCATTTTGAAGGTGCTAGGCCTCTTCCTACACACCACCGGATCACTATTAAACTTTATAAATCAACATGAAACTACGCAACTTTATGCAACTTACACAACTTTATGCAACTATGCAACAATTGGTTTTATTTTATGCATTGAAGAGTGCGCCATAAAGTATTAGGGAATTTTGGGGACCCAAGGGAGGCTCCTCAACCTAGAAAAGACACGAACTAGTGCACAAGGTCTAAGAGAGGTCAAAAGGACAAATAAGGACAAGTGAGTGATTTACCCCAAGGAGGAAATTTGTTGAGTGCAAGGGTCAATAACCTCAATCGGTTGGTTTGGACAATGAGTAACCTCACTAAATAGATGATTTTTCTCTTTGGGGGTAAATCGTATACCTTAAGGCTCAGGAAGGTTTAGTTACTAGGATTGGAGACTCAATGGCCTCCCAGCCTAAGTTTTCTTTTCTTAGCTAAATTATCCAAATATACAAAACAATTGACCCCTTTCTTTTCTTACTTCAATGATGAAGGTTCAATTACTAACTTTTAAAGGAATTTTGGTCTCTTGACTTAGTGATTTATTTATCATGAGGAAAAATGATGGATTGGGAAATCAACAAGTCCTTCAAGTCAACGACTTAGATTTTTTCTTGACAAAATGGTTCATAGAGATAACAACAAAAATATTGAAGGAGATTCTACAATGTGAATTCTCCATTACTCATAAAAAAAATTAAACTCTTATTCTATGCAACATTGAGTTTCCTGCATGGTTTCTTGTTGATTTCAAAACTTCTTCAACTCGTCAACAATACTAAGGAGTCATTAAGGGATCCAATACCTTCATAAATATTTACACATCAAATTCAGGCTTGAGAAATTGATCCTAAATCCTCATAGATATAAACTACCTCATGTGAAAGCTCAATATCAACAAACTAAAACAAGTATTGGCAAGCAATTAAAAATAAATTTAAATTAGTGTTGGTGGAATATCTTGATTTATCAACTTGCAACTTATGCAACTTTATGTGATTTACGTAACTTTAAATTTGGATAGTTGGAGGAGGATGATCATTTTGAAGGTGTTAGGCCTCTTCCTACACACCACTATATCACTATTAAACTTTATAAATCAACATGAAACTACGCAACTTTATGCAACTATGCAACAATTGGTTTATTTTATGCATTGAAGAGTGCGCCATAAAGTATTAGGGAAGTTTGGGGACCCAAGGGAGGATCCTCAACCTAGAAAAGACACCAACTAGTGCACAAGGTCCAAGAGAGGTCAAAAGGACAAATAAGGACAAGTGAGTGATTTACCCCAAGGAGAAAATTTGTTGACTGCAAGGGTCAATAAACTCAATCGGTTGGTTTGGACAATGAGTAACCTCACTAAATAGATGATTTTTCTCTTTGGGGGTAAATCATATACCTTAAGGCTCAGGAAGGTTTAGTTACTAGGATTGGAGACTCACTGGCCTCCCAGCCTAAGTTTCCTTTTCTTGGCTAAATTATCCAAATATACAAAACAATTGACCCCTTTCTTTTCTTACTTCAATGATGAAGGTTCAATTACTAATTTTTAAAGGAATTTTGGTCTCTTGACTTAGTGATTTATCTATCATGAGGAAAAATGATGGATTGGGAAATAAACAAGTCCTTCAAGTCAACGACTTAGATTTTTTCTTGCCAAAATGGTTCATAGAGATAACAACAAAAATATTGAAGGAGATTCTACAATGTGAATTCTCCATTACTCATAAAAAAAATTAAACTCTTATTCTATGAAACATTGAGTTTCCTGCATGGTTGCTTCTTGATTTCAAAACTTCTTCAACTCGTCAACCATACTAAGGAGTCATTAAGGGATCGAATACCTTCATAAATGTTTACACATCAAATTCAGGCTTGAAAAATTGATCCTAAATCCTCATAGATATAAACTACCTCATGTGCGAGCTCAATATCAACAAACTAAAAGAAGTATTGGCAAGCGATTAAAACTAAATTTAAACAGGTGTTGGTCGAATCCCTTTATTTCTCAACTTGCAACTTACGCAACTTTAGGCAATTTACTCAACTCTAAAAGTGGATAGTTGGAGGAGAATGATCATTTTGAAGGTGCTAGTCCTCTTCCTACACACCACCAGATCACTATCAAACTTTATAAATCAACATGCAACTATGCAACTTTATTCAACTTACACAACTTTATGGAGCTACGCAACAATTGGTTTTAATTTATGCATTGAAGTGTGTGCCCTAAAGGATTAGGGAAGTTTGGGGACACAAGGGAGGCTCCTCAACCTAGGAAAGACCCCAACTAGTTTACAAGGCCCAAGAGAGGTCATCAGGAAAAATAAGGACAAGTGAGTGATTTACCCCAAGGAGGAAATTTGTTGAGTGCAAGGGTCAATAACCTCAATCGGTTGGTTTGGACAATGAGTAACCTCATTGAATAAGTGAATTTTCTTTTTGGGGGTAAATCGTATACCTTAAGGGTCAAGAAGGTTTAGTCACTAGGTTTGGAGACTCATTAGCCTCCCGACCTAGAAAGTTTCCTTTTCTTGGCTAAATTATCCAAATATACAAAACCATTGACACCTGCCTTTTTTTACTTCAATGATGAAGGTTCAATTACTAAATTTTAAAGGACTTTTGGTCTCCTGACTTAGTGATTTATATATCATGAGGAAAAATGATGAATTGGGAAATCAAAAAGTCCTTCAAGTCAACGAATTAGATGTTTTCTTGACAAAATGGTTCATAGAGATAACAACAAAAATATTGAAGGAGATTCTACAATGTGAATTCTCCATTACTCATAAAAAAAATTAAACTCTTATTCTATGCAAAATTGAGTTTCCTGCATGGTTGCTTGGTGATTTCAAACTTCTTCAACTTGTCAACAATACTAAGGAGTAATTAAGGGATCCAATACCTTCATAAATATTTACACATCAAATTCAGGCTTCAAAATCTGATCCTAAATCCTCATAGATATAAACTACCTCATGTGCAAGCTCAATATCAACAAAACTAAAAGATGTATTTGCAAGCAATTAAAAATAAATTTAAATGAGTGTTGGTGGAATTTCTTGATTTCTTAACTTGCAACTTACGCAACTTTATGTAATTTACACAACTTTAAATTTGGATAGTTGGAGGAGAATGAGCATTTTGAAGGTGCTAGGCCTCTTCCTACACACCACTAGATCATTATTCAACTTTATAAATCAACATGCAACTACGCAACTTTATGCAACTTATGCAACTTTATGCAACTATGCACCAATTGGTTTTATTTTATGCATTGAAGAGTGCACCCTAAAGTATTATGGAAGTTTGGGGACCCAAGGGAGGCTCCTCAAACTAGAAAAGACCACAAATAGTGCACAAGGCCCAAGAGAGGTCATAAGGACAAATAATGACAAGTGAGTGATTTACCCCAAGGAGAAAATTTGTTGAGTGAAAGGGTCAATAACCTCAAACGGTTGGTTTGGACAATGAGTAACCTCACTGAATAAATGATTTTTTGCCTTTGGGGTAAATCATATACCTTAAGGCTCAGGAAGGTTTAGTTACTAGGGTTGGAGACTCACTGGCCTCCCAACCTAGAAAGTTTCATTTTCTTGGCTAAATTATCCAAATAAACAAAACAATTGACCCCTTTCTTTTCTTACTTCAATGATGAAGGTTCAATTACTAACTTTTAAAGGAATTTTGGTCTCTTGACTTAGTGATTTATCTATCATGAGGAAAAATGATGGATTGGGAAATCAACAAGTCCTTCAAGTCAACGACTTAGATTTTTTCTTGACAAAATGGTTCATAGAGATAACAACAAAAATATTGAAGGAGATTCTACAATGTGAATTCTCCATTACTCATAAAAAAAATTAAACTCTTATTCTATGCAACATTGAGTTTTCTGCATGGTTGCTTGTTGATTTCAAAACTTCTTCAACTCGTCAACAGTACTAAGGATTCATTAAGGGATCCAATACCTTCATAAATATTTACACATCAAATTCAGGCTTGAAAAGTTGATCCTAATTCCTCATAGATATAAACTACCTCATGTGCGAGCTCAATATCAACAAACTAAAATAAGTATTGGCAAGCGATTAAAAATAAATTTAAATGGGTGTTGGTGGAATCCCTTGATTTCTCAACTTGCAACTTACGCAACTTTAGGCAATTTACACAACTCTAAAGTTGGATAGTTGGAGGAGAATGATCATTTTGAAGGTGCTAGGCCTCTTCCTACACAACACCATATCACTATCAAACTTTATAAATCAACATGCAACTACGCAACTTTATTCAAGTTACACAACTTGATGCAGCTACGCAACAATTGGTTTTATTTTATGCATTGAAGTGTGCACCCTAAAGGATTAGGGAAGTGTGGGGACCCAAGGGAGGCTCCTCAACCTAGAAAAGACCCCAACTAGTGCACAAGGCCCAAGAGAGTTCATAAGGAAAAATAAGGACAAGTGAGTGATTTAGCCCAAGGAGGAAATTTGTTGAGTACAAGGGTCAATAACCTCAATCGGTTGGTTTGGACAACGAGTAACCTCATTGCATAAGTGATTTTTCTTTTTGGGGCTAAATCGTATACCTTAAGGCTCAAGAAGGTTTATTCACTAGGTTTGGAGACTCATTGTCCTCCCAACCTAGAAAGTTTCCTTTTCTTGATTAAATTATCCAAATGTACAAAAGAATTGACACCTGCTTTTTCTTACTTCAATGATGAAGGTTCAATTACTAAATTTTAAAGGACTTTTGATCTCCTGACTTAGTGATTTGTCTATCATGAGGAAAAATGATGGATTGGGAAATCAAAAAGTTCTTCAAGTCAACAAATTAGATGTTTTCTTGACAAAATGGTTCATACAGATAACAAAAAAAACATTGAAGGAGATTCTACAATGTGAATTCTCCATTACTCATAAAGAAAATTAAACTCTTATTCTATGCAACATTGATTTTCCTGCATGGTTGCTTGTTGATTTCAAAACTTCTTCAACTCGTCAAAAGTACTAAGGAGTCATTAAGGGATCCAATACCTTTATAAATATTTACACATCAAATTCAGGCTTGAAAAATTGATCCTAAATCCTCATAGATATAAACTACTTCATGTGCGATCTCAATATCAACAAACTAAAAGAAGTATTGGCAAGCGATTAAAAATAAATTTCAATGTGTTGGTGGAATCCCTTGATTTCTCAACTTGCAACTTACACAACTTTATGCAATTACGCAACTTTAAAGTTGGATATTTGGAGGAGAATGATGTTTTTGAAGGTGCTAGGCCTCTTCCTACACACCACCAGATCACTATCCAACTTTATAAATCAACATGCAACTATGCAACTTTATGCAACTTATGCAACTATGCAACAATTGGTTTTATTTTATGCATTGAAGAGTGTGCCCTAATGGATTATTGAAGTTTGGAGACCCAAGGGAGGCTCCTCAACTAAAAAACACCCTAACTAGTGCACACGACCCAAGAGAGGTCATAACTAGTAAGGGAGAGACCTAAATGTGTTGGCCAAAGCATCTACCATAGACAAACATATTGTTAACGCTCTGTAAATTCCCAGAGGTTGTCACAGTAGAAGAAATTTACAAGAGATAACTTTATCCAACCACTTCGAAACATGAATCTATCCCTACCAGCTTCAAAGAGGGATCTCTCTGTATGATTTAGCTATGTTTTCACTTTGAGATATTAGGCTAGTTAAACAAAATATGATTTAATGGTTTTTTGTTGTTTTTGTTAAGTTGGCTGAAAAGGGTTTTACGCCTCCATTGGGCTATGGGGTCTATGTTATAAATATAGAGGTCTAAACATAAATTAAAGATTCCTTTTACAGGGCAAGATAATGCATTCATTGGATTATTTAACAGTAAAGTGACAAATAGAAGAAAAGACGAGAATACCAATTAAAGTAAAGAAGCATTTAAGAATTTCTTCACTATAATATCAGAAAGATAAACATTAAGATCTTTCAAATCCAGAAATAGGGTATCCAAAGATAAATCCTACAACATGTGCTACTTTTAAAAGATTAGATTAGAAAAAAATATGACAACTGAGGGAGGAAAACATTTAACATAGAAAGGAAAACATCACCAATGAATAACACACGAGAATCCTATGAAACGTCTCTTTGTATTACTAGAAGATCTCTTGATAAAAATTACAGTCTTTCCAGCTTACAGGGAGTCCAGATCAACCCTTGGTACTTCAAAGTTTGAAGTATTTATAATAAAAAATTACATACGATCCTGTCATTAAAGATCAGGACGTGGAAAATTCTAAATTTAGCTAACTAACTCAAAGGATACAAAAATTTAGGAACTGTTTGATGATGTGTTGAAATCTTCATGTTGATTTCTAGGGTAGACCGTTGGTGAGTCCTCTGCACAACCTCATCTGATTGGATAGTTGACTGGGCTTGGAAACCTCATCTCCTACTCGATCAGATTGCATAACTCTTCCCATCGAAGGTGATTGGGAACGACGACTTTGAGTAGTCTTTGGTATACTTCATCCATCTCTGTATACTTGGCAAAAGTTGGCTTGACGATGAAAATGTATCGGATCTTGTGCTGTATGTTGATGTCTGACTATAAAGATTCTAAGAACGCCTTGCCTGTGATACTACCCTGTATTCCCAAGAATTTCGAACTATCTTTAGCCATGGTGGCTAGTTTCTTTTTATAATCAGAAAGTGTCATTAACTTGTCATTTATGACCCTTAAGCCAGGGAGGCCTTTCTTCTACAGAGCTTCAATTTTGTTGAAAAATCTTTGCACTCCTATGTCCATAGTCTGGAATTTGTCCTCCAGCTGTAGCATCAGTCCTATTTTGGTCGGGACCCCCTTGACCTCAAGGATGGTCTCCGTCCTATTTTCAATTTTCAAATCCTCTAACTCTTCTTTGGTTTTTGAATTCAGGAATGTAATGATCTCAGTGGCTTCCGTGGGCATCTCTCCCAGTTCTCCTCTTATTTTCTCAATAGCCTGCTTGCTTCTTTGCACTAGTTCATTTTTCTCGAACATGATTTGTACCATAGGCCATATTTCATTTACAGACTTGGTGATATCCATCCAGACACTTTCCTTGACCTCAGCAAGTGTTTTTCCTGCCACTGTTTTCTTTTGAAGCTATTGCAATTTCTGTTTGAGCTTGTCTAATGTTTGTTTCTCCTTGGAGTAGCTGGTTTGGTAAGAAGACTTGAGTTCCTAAAGGTTCTCAGCCTCCTTTTCAAGTCTTCTAATCTCTGTCTCTTTCAAATTCATCTCTTCTCTAGATCTATCAGTGGAGTTGCTGAGGGGGTTTCTACTGAGGGGATTCCCGCTGTGGATGTTGTGCTTACTCCTATGAGTGGAACTGCACTAAATGGAATGATTTACATAGGCTTTGATTGTTCCTTGTCTTTCAATAACCTTTCCAGTTCTGCTTCCATCTCTTTCAACTGTGCATTCTGTTCCATAATCAACCTAAGCATCTCATCCTTTTCCCCTTCTGTCTCCTCTATTTCCTTTGCCTGTGCATCTTCCATTGGTGGCAGTTTCAACTGTTTCCTCAGAGATGCTATATCAACATTTTTCTTTTTTAACATCTCCTCAACTTATTTCACATTTGAGGGGTCATACCCGATCTTGAGGACCAATTCTTCCAACGTCTTAATTCTGTTATCCTTTGAAAAGGATGATATCTTTTCTAATTTCAGCCGTTTCTGGACATTACTCAGAGATACTTGTAATTTAGTGGCCGCATTAGAAGCATTTTCCAACGTGGATAAAATTATTTCCCCAGTTTTTCTGTGCAAATCCATTTGTTCAGCAGAATGCACATCCCTAGTATGAAACTCGAATGTTTCCCTTTTGTAATCAGTGATTTCTTTTGGGTCTAGCACCTACGCCTACAGAAACTCCATGTGCATTCTACCCTTCTCTGTATCGAATGCAGACAACAGTATGTGTTGTGTCGTTGATGTCTGTTTCAAAAATTGAGCATATGTACTGTTGGTCAGCGTCTGATTTTTCTTTTTGATCAGGTCATACTTCTAAAAAACACTCAACTTTGGTCCTACTTTTCTCGACTGGTCGACTAGTGGAGTATTCATGGGTTTATTAGGAGAAACTGTAGACATGATCTACTTTCTACTTGTGCTAAGAGGTGACCGATCATCTTTCATAGTTGCAGTGGATTGGATTTCCTTTTCAGCAGCCGTGTCACGTGTGTGACTAGTTTTTGGCCTTTTGGTGTGTAATTGGAAATCTTCAGCTAAGACTTTGGTGATAGAAGGTGAATAATCATTCCTGGGTATTTTCTCCTTGGGAACCTGTGGTGTAGTAGTCCATGAGATGATGACCGAAGGGTCCTACTGTTGTATCTCAACCAGATTGTTTGGCTCCCATTCTATTTGATTTGCGAACTTCTCTATCTTGGGCTTGGGTGTATGAACATATGGGACATTTCTATTTTTAATCCTCATCTCTTAAATTATCTCGCATGGATCATAGTGCCATATGAAACTCACAAAAAACTTCATTTCTTTCAACAATTTGTCTGCTTCCTCCCCGAGGTCTCGACTATTGCAGATGAAAGACCCTATTGTCCCTTTAATTCTGAGCTGATGTTTCTTTTTTAGATACACAAAATGTATGTCATTGAAGTTAATCATTTGTCTTATGTACTCCAGGGAAAATATCCTCACGGGAAGATACTTGGACAGTTTGTATGGAGCTAACTCGCATCCATATACTCTGATCTCGGTGTGGTTTTGGTAAAGATAACAGTCTCTAGTTTTTGCAAGGTCTGATAGGTGTAAAATCATCTGAATCTCCTCATTTATTCTTGGTTCAAGTCTGTCACTGAGCATGCTGACCACTGGATGGTAGAACTGCTCGATAAACTGTTTGAAACTGAATTCTGTTGAATTTTGTCTAAGTAGTGAAGTCCAAGATGTTACTGCCTACGGTTTCCCGTCCTTGTCCATTTTCTGCATTGAAAAGGAGAACTTGTCTACTTGAAAGAAAGTGAACATATAGGCCAGTATTGAGGAATACCGGAACATGCCTTCTGAGGCGAAATTTGAGAACTCCTCGTGAATACTGTCCACCAAGAAAGTGTTGTAGTTGAACTAAGTGGTGGGTCTTTCTTCTGTGGAGAAGATGGATAGAAAACCCAATATGGGTTCATCCACCCATTTGTCTAAAAAATAACCAAGAAGAGCACAAAGTGACGAAATGATTTGGTTTCCCTTCTATGAGAACATGGAGGAAGGGTACGGGGGATTTGTCTTGGGAATTTGAGCAGACTGAGGGAGGAAAATCTTTAAAATCTAGGCTCTCTGAGGGAATGATAGTTTCTGGTACAACTCCATCATGACTTCAATATTGAAAGGGGACACAGCTTTAGCTCTGGGTATCTGCATCATATGATCAATGGCTTCTGGTGTAATGAACAACATAGTTTCTCCTGATGAATATACTATGGATATTTGGTTGGGGAGTTAATGAGCTTGACATTTGAGGGAAAATTCAGGGAAATGGTGAACCCGGGGGAAAATATACAGAGGAAGGTTGGACTCCCAGAGCCCAATTTCATCGCTCTGATCTAAGAAAGTCTCTTTGAGCCATGACTGCAAATCCACGAAGTCAAATCCACACTTGGTGTCTGCGATTAAATGATCTTTGTCGGCCAAATGGATCTTGTCGATATCAACAGGAGGTGGGAGGAAAGGATTTTCTTCGGCTTCTGTTTTCTTGGATTTTGGCACCATCATTGTGAAAATACCTGCAATTCAAACAAAATGTTAGTGGGGATGACTGTGATTTTGGACGGCTGACTGGAATGGAGCTAAGATAGGGATAATATATCTGGTGCGAGGAAAAAGTAAGCAATGGGAGAATGAACGAAAAGAGTAGCTTTGAGAAAACAGATACCCGTTGGGCATGAGGTACAGATCAACAAACTAACGGATAAGTTAGCTAGTAACAAATGGACAACAGGTCTTTTGGAGCATGAGATGGCAGGTAACAATGAATGGTGAATACAACCGGGTGACGTGGCAGGTGTTGATTGGGAAGTGACCATGGAAAAGGGACTTATAACGGGTGAACAGGGGGAAAGGGTTGATAGAGTAATGAGATGTGACCTTTAGGGGAAAAAAGTGGAGAATGATGTCATGGGGTGATGAGGGGTATGTCAGAAAGTGGTAAGTGGTAAGTGACAGGAGTATGGAGAAATGGATTCCTACCACGTAGAGAAGAGGGCCCGCCATAAAAGAACTCCATTCTGAACCCCCTCCCCCCCCATCGTTAAAAGAAAACCGGTCGGGGGGGGGTCCGAAAAATACCATCAGCCATTCATCAGTGTGCCTTCCACTGGACTGTAGATCTGAGCGCAATGTTTAACCAACATTCTAGATGCCCCCCCNTGGACCCCCCCCCCCCACAGTTAAAGGTAGAATAGTCGATGGGGTCCGGAAAAACTTATCAACCGTATATCTGAGTGATAGCACCTCAACAGTCATCGGTGCATTGTTTTTAATCTGTGAGCACAAACTCATATTTTCACTAAAAACTTAGGATAAGCGTTTTAAGTGGGTTTGTCCAAGCTTTCCCTATTTTTATCACCATGGGGTTAGACATTCAAGTTTCAAACATCAAAGATAAGATTCAACATCAATCATCCTGCCTATTTTATTGAGATAAAGCAAACTACCCTATGCTATAACCTAATTACCTATAACATTTATCCCAGATTGAACTATTGGACTAAGAAATTACTCTATACTCGGGTTATTTGACCAAGATTAGGCAGTTTGGCCAAATTTATTCACTAGCTAATCTAATTTTCTTGGCTAAGATTAAACAGTTTATCCAAGCTTATTCACTAATCCTATCGACATCAATTTAAAGGACTTGGCCATGCTTAAATTGTATGGACCAAGTCTTTGTTCTTGCATGGGGCTTTATTTAAATTTCTTTTATGCCCTCTTCTATTCTTTTCCTTTCTTTTCTTTTTCTTTTTCTTTTCTTTTCTTTTTTCTCAAATTATTTGCAGAATGAAAAATTATTTGGCAACCAAAACAATAAAAGGATAAATTTTTCAGTCACCAGTTGATCCTATAAATTATAGGGTTATAACAGTGGCTCCACCTAGGGATGGTACTCTCCTTTTGAAGTGTCAAGAATCTTGTTTTCTGATGTTCTGAAAAAATTTCTCCACCATTTCCTTTGTTGTCTGATTTGTTTTATTTTTGAAAGTTTGATGACAATGTTCAGTGGCTTAGGGCCTTCTCTGCAGGCTTCAACCATCTGATCAAAATTATTCACTCAAAAACTTGTAAGCACAATAAAATTATTTGTACAATGGAAAGGTGTGACTCAAGGTCCCTACTGAGGAGGTGAGTAGTGCTTCAACATTATGCCATTCACAGGTCCTCCTGGCAGACTGGTCCCATCGTTGTTGTCGAGCAGGAAAGAATTATTTCCTATGAATGCGTGAATTATGTAAGGTCCCTTCCATCGACTGTCGAATTTTTCATGCTTCCCCTTATCTTCATTTCGAGTATCCCATCTCAGAACCAGGTCACCTAGCTCAAAGTCATCGTCCTTAGTTCTTTTCTCAAAGATATTTTTTATGCTCTCCTGGACAACCTGATTTTTTTTGTATACTTCTTCTCTGGACTGTTGCAAGTGGATCATCTGGTTTATCCTTCTTTGGGAATCGTTCGGCTCGCCTTGCATCTCTTGCAACATTTTCATGACAGGAACCCCTAAGGAGGTAGGAAAAATTTCTTCAGTGCCATAGACCAACTGATATGGAGACATACCAATTGACCTCTTGGTGGTCAGTCTGTCGTCCCACGGTGCGAAAACCAGCTTGTTATGCCAAGACTTTTTGTTTTCTTGCAACGTCTTCTTAATAGTGTTCACCAGGGTTTTATTGGATGACTTTGCCAACCCATTTCCCTGAGGGTAATAAACTGTGGAATGTACCAAACCGATATGATATGGTTACAAAAATGTATGAGCTTCTTGGATCGGAAAGCAGCTGGATTGTCAGTTATAATTTTTCTTGGACACCCAAAATGAGACAAGATATTATTTTCTAAAAATTTAATACTGACAGAATCAGTAGCTTTCCTGCTTGGTACAACTTCGAACCATTTTGTGAAATATTATGTAGCAGTAAGAATCCACCTATGCTGGCCCGAAGAGGGAGGATGTATTTCTCCAATAAAGTCTAATCCCCATTGTTGGAAAGGAGCTTCAACGGAGATTGATTTCAGGGTCAAAGGGAGGAGCTTCTTTTTTCCCTCGAACACCTGACATTTATGACACGAAGTCACCTTCTGATGCACATCAAAAAATAGTGTAGGCCAATAGAACCCAAATCTGAGGATTTTATTAGCTATGGTCTTCCAACTCAGGTGACCACCATAGTCTCCTACATGAAAATCCTACAATACTTTGTCATCTTCATCCTTTAATAGACAATTCAACAAAATACCTCCGAGATCCTTCCAATAAAGATTGCCTTCTAGAATGAAAAATTTTAGTTCTTTCAATTTCAAAAACATAGCTTTAGTTTTGGTCAGAACAGGGGGAGCTTGTAAGTTACGCAAAACAAATATTAGGTTTGCGTACCATGGAGAGTTTAGAAATACCTCTTTCACACTTGGAGTCGCCTGCTCTCCCTGTTCATCTACTGCAACTAAGAAATTAATATCAAGAGCATGGAAATTGGATTCCACCATTAAATTTTCTAGACCTTGACCTTTAATCAGTTTAGTAGGCTTAATCTATATGTCATACTCCAAAATGATAGAAATCCATTTTCCTCTTCTACCAACTGGATTGTCCTGGGTTAAAATATCCTTCACTACCAAGTTCAGAACGTATGCAATGGTGTGGGAATGGAGAATATATACTCTAAAATCCTTTATGGATTTTACCAGGGCAAAAGCTTGTTTCTCCATTATTTTATAATTCAAAGAAGAATCTCTTAAAGATTTACCGAAAAAGGCTATGGGTTGTTCATACGCCTCGCTGTTTTTCTGTAGTAATATAGATGCATTGGTATGTTCAGAAGCGAAAGAAAAAAGGTAAAAATCCTTGGTGAAGTCAGGACTGATCAAGACTGGAGCCTGTGTGAGTGCATGTTTAACTTGTTCAAAAGATTGCTTGGATTTAGTGTCCCATTTTATTTTTTTGTCCTTTTTTAACATGTTGGTGATGTTCTTGAGAAGATCATCTCGGTTAGGTATGAATCTTCTCAGAAAGTTTATTTTTCCAATGAAAGATTGTAACTCTTTGATATTCCTTGGGTCTTCCAATTTCTGAATGGATTCTATTCTGTTGGGATCTATCTCAGTTACATCCTTAGAGATTATGCGCCCCAACAGTTTACCTTCCTCTAATCTGAAAAGGATTTTCTTAGGATTTAGAGAAATCCCAAATTTCCTGCATTTCTCAAACACTCATTTGAGATGTCGTAAGTGCTCTTCATCGGACTAGGAATAAACAATTATGTCGTCTAGATAAATGACAATAAATCTACCAAGTTCTTCCACAAAAGTGATGTCCATCACTCTTTGGAAAGTGTCTCCAGCGTTCATCAAACCAAAAGTCATTTTCACGTACATGAAGGTACCCCAAGGTGTTGTGAAGGCTATTTTCTCTTGGTCATCTGGATGAACGAGAACTTGGTTATAGCCTGAGAAACCATCCAGTAAGGAGATTCGGCTGGATCCAACTACTTTTTGTAATATATGGTCCATTTTTGGCAGTGGGTAGTTGTCCTTTAGGGAAACCTTGTTCAGGTTTTGGAAATCAATGCAAAGCCTGATTTCCCCATTTTTCTTTCGGGTCGGGACTAGATTTGAAACCCATTTGGAAAATCATAAAGGAACTATGATTTAAGCATCATACATGTTTTTGATTTATTTTTATATCAAGGGAAGTAACTTGGGATTGATTCTCCTAAGTTTCTGTTTGAAATGTTTTTGATCTTCTTTTATCGGGATCCTATGTTCAATGATGCTTGTGTCATAAGATTTTAAGTCTTCATAACCCCAAGCAAACACGTCCACATATTCCTTGAAAATTTCAATGTATTTGAATTTCTACTCAGGGGGTAAAGATTTGGAAAGTTTTACCATCTTGGGTTTCTCTTCTGTCCCTATGTTATAGTCTTCAACCTCTTTCCCATTGGTTTCAATTTTAGTTTTTTTAGCTACATAATTAAAATCAAATAAGTCTTCTAACGGAACTAAAATCCTAGGTAAAACATTACTCTTTAAATGAAAAACATCAGAATCTATCTCATCTTCGCCTTATTCTTCTGAATCTATTTTATTTACACTATTATTTCCAATAACAGATTTATTCAAAATTTCACAATCATTTTCTAAGTCTATGTTTGTACACTCGAAATCATTTTTACATTGTAGAAAATATTCAATTTGGTCATCATTCCCAAATACCTGCCAATATATGATGTTGTCCGGGATAGTTGGCCTGCATTTCACCTCCATCGTGTATGGGTGAGTGGAATGAAAAGGTATCTTGCATGTAGCTACTGACGTAGCTAACCCATCTGCTAAAATGTTTTGTCCCCTGGGCATCACCTGAAAATCAACTTCAGTGAAACATTGAAGGGCATCCAAAATAGCGTTCCTATAATCCCTAAGCCTGGGATGTTTTTCTACATACTCACCTTTAATTTGTTTGATAATTAATTCAGAATCACCTCTTACCATGATTTGTTTGGAACCAACCTTCTTTAGTAGTTTCAGGCAAAGCATCAAAGCTTCATACTCAGCTATGTTGTTAGTGCATTGAAAATTTAGTTTGTAAGAATGATTTTATGAATACCTGGATTTGTGATTGTGCAACCAAACTCTTGCTCCAACTCCTTCTTTGCTTACAACTCCATCGAAGTCCATGCTCTAGAAATCTGCTGGAAATTCTTCACTTATTATGTGTTTCTTCCCTTTTGCTTAAGTGATTTCTTGGCCTTTGTTCGAGTCACATGTATCTTCTTCCATCTGAGCGATTTGTTCTCCCATATTGCCATCGTTATACAGGATGAAGGAATCTATATCAGAGTGAGCAGAGTACAAAGGATAGTTATGGGGATTTTCCTAGATGCTGACCATATATTTCATCAGTGTCTCTCTGTATAGTCTTCTCTGTTGTTCGAATACTGGGATGGTGGAATATGACATATCCAACTGCAACGTGCCTTTCAACTTTTCCCCACAACATCTGGACAACAACATACCATATTTCAGGGGAATGTCTGCGACCACAACATCCATAACCATGCTTTTTTCTGGAATATGAACTAGGGTGATACATAAGTACTTGATCAACCTGATACATCTTACTTTGTTGTAGTCAAAAGAGTGTAAATCCTTGTAAGGTCTAGTGACCTCGATTCCTAGTTTTTCCATCACTTCTTTAGGCATCAGGTTATGGGAAGCACCCGAATCTAACATGGCATTGTGCATATTAAGAGTGATGTAAAAAGGAGTGACAACACCAGTTTCAATCTGACCATCAACTTCGGGGCCAAATAGGAGTTCAGGTTGATCATTGGTAAGATTTACCATGTCCGAATGATTCGTCGATACAACGGTTAAGGCCTTCCTGCCTATATCAGGCTCAATGCTCGGCGCTTTGATCACTTGTGATCTATAAGCGTTCTTACTCATCAATTTGGAAAGGGGAATGGGAATTTTCACTTCGGCTAATTCCCCTTCAAGGATGAAAGGAGTAGGTGCTCTGCTTTGGCTCAACAATTCTGATCTGTCCACCATAGTTTTTTGGGTGAAAGTATTTGGTCGGTTGGTTGACGAAACCTCAGTCTGCGTTGATATTTGTAAAATGGTAGGGTTTCTTTTTGCTAGAGTTTCAACATTACCTTTCTTGGGGATCTTCTTGGTAGAAAGCTCAGGAGCTTTCTTGGTTTCGACTGTTTTCTTTGTTTCGGTTACCTTTTTGGAGAATTTTCATCTATATTTTTACTTCGCAGATTGTATTGCCTGTGTACCTCCATAATGGCATTTTCAAATTCTTATTGTTCGGTCTCTTCGACTTCCTCACTCAACTCTATTTGAGAAAGGAGGAAAAGTTCTTTCTCTTCCTAGGTAAGGAAAATGGCTTCATTATCGTGAATGCCCATGATGGTTATGTGTGTGTCCTCTAATTCTTCAATTACCTCCTCACCTTCATCAGCATAATTTTCCTATAGGGGTGGTCTGATTTGTTGATTAGGACGCCTCTGTTCTCTTTGATCCCTAGGATCTCTCTCCCTAATTTGAGGAGTATTTGTTATGAAGTTAGGATTCCAAATTTGTGGAGCAGGTTGGTTTTCTATAGGAGGATTTATTTCGTTTATAGTAAGTCTCTCCATCATCCTTTACATTGCTCTAGCTAAGGAATCCAGTTTGGTGTTGGAAGAAGATGTGGAAGGTCCCTCTTTAATCGTGACTCTCCTTTTTGTCCTGTACCGTGCCCTTTTATCCAACAGATTGGCCTCTACACTTATTGTGCTTTTCTGCATGTTCTCCAGGGTGGTGGAGTTTCTTTCCCTTAATTGATACGACATATCAGCATCGAAACCAGGAATTTTATCAGTGCCAAACCTTGTGGGGGTTTAATATCAGCTGGAATCATATTGTACAGATTGTTGAAGCCAATGCAATAGTCTTGTACTGTCTCTCCCTGATTCCTTCTGATGTTTTTGTATTTTGACAAGATCTAGAGAGGGTTTTTCTTTACCTCCCATCTGTCCAGAAAACGTCATTGAAACACTATAAGGTCGACCACTAAAGAAACACGTAATCCTTTGTACAATTTCTTAACATCCCCGGTCAGACTCTGTGCAAAAATTCACATTTGAACGTCAGCTTCATCCACTTCCTCCAAGTCAAAATAGTCATTCATTTTATCAACGTGTTGTTGTGCGTTCAAGGGCCCTGTATCATCGAACTATGGAGTCTCATTTGATAGTATTGGGGCATGTCGTGTAAAGGTGAAACCGACACCAAGGGAGAATATATGGCCGCCATGATAGGTGGAGGGGGTGGGACAACAACCTGGATGATAGGTGGGGAGGTGGCAGAAAAAGAGGAGGATGAGGGACTAGTTGGCACAGAGCGAGCGGTTTGAGGTTTTGCAGTGGGAGATAGTATTTTAGGGGTCCAGGGTTGCTGGATGGTTGGATCTAAAATGGTTTCAGTCACAAAGCTATCATATTTCGTTCTAAACATGCTTTGTTCAAAAATAGTGTCAAAGTCGAGATCTTGAAGGGAAAAAAGTTCCTCTGGAAGAGAAGGGGATCTGTGAAGGGGACTATGGCTCTCTGAACCTTATGCAATGGTCGTCTTTCTGAGTAACCTTTTTGGATTATCATTTGCTATCGCAGGTTCTGGGTCTAGGTGGGATCGAGTATAAGCTCTTTTAGGAGCTAGATTTTTTAATTTTTATATATTTTTATTTTTATAAAACTGAAATTTCTAAGTACAAGCATTTAACAACCTATGAACATTATTTCTTTCTCAGATTTATAATTTGTTCAGAAACAAAGTTTTCTTCTAGGGAATAAGAAATTGTGGGGTTGAATGTTTGTTCGTCCCCAGTTCAGTCGCCACTATGTTAACGCTCTATAAATTCCCAGAGGTTGTCAGAGTAGAAGAAATTTACAAGAGATAACTTTATCCAACCACTTCGAAACTGGAATCTAGCCCTACCATCTTCAGAGAGGGATCTCTCTGTATGATTTAGCTATGTTTTAACTTTGATATATTAGTCTAGTTAAACAAAATATGATTTAATGGTTTGTTGTTGCTTTTGTTAAGTTGGTTGAAAAGGGTTTTACGCCTCCATTGGGCTATGGGGTCTGTATTATAAAGATAGAGGTCTAAACAGAAATTAAAAGATTCCTTTCACAGGGCAAGATAATGCATTCATTGGATTCTTTAGTACTAAAGTGACGAATAGTAGAAAAGACGAGAATATCAATTAAAGTAAAGAAGCATTTAAGAATTTCTTCACTGTAATATCAGAAAGATAAACATTAAGATCTTTCAAAGCCAGAAATAGGGTATACAAAGATAAATCCTGCAACATGTGCTACTTTTAAAAGATTAGATTAGAAAACAATATGACAACTGAGAGAGGAAAACATTTAACATAGAAAGGAAAACATCACCAATGAATAACATGCGAGAATCCTGTGAAATGTCTCTTTGTATTACTAGAAGATCTCTTCATAAAAATTACAGTCTTTCTAGCTTACAGGGCGTCCAGATCAACCCTTGGTACTTCAAAGTTTGAAGTATTTATAATAAAAAATTACATACGATCCTGTCATTAAAGATCAGGATGTGGAAAATTCTAAATTTAGCTAACTAACTCAACAAGATGCAAAAATTTAGGAACTGTTTAATGATGTGTTGAAATCTTCATGTTGATTTCTGGGGTAGACCATTAGTGAGTCCTCTGTACGACCTCATCTGATTGGATATCTAACTGGCCTTGGACACCTCATCTCCTACTCGATCAGATTGCATAACTCTTCCCATCGAAGGTGACTGGGAACGACGAATTTGAGTAGTCTTCGATATACTTTATCCATCTCTGTATACTTGGAAAAAGTTGGCTTGATGATGAAAATGTACCGGATCTCATGCTGTATGCTAATGTCTGACTGTAAATCTTCTAAGAACGCCTTGCCTGTGATACTTCCCTGTATTCTCGAGAATTTTGAACTATCTTTAGACACGGTGGCTAGTTTCTTTTTATAATAAAAAAGTGTCATTAACTTGTCATTTATGACCCTTAATCCAAGGAGGCCTTTCTTCTGCAGAGCTTCAATTTTGCTAAAAAATCTTTGCACTCATATGTCCATAGTCCGGACTTTGTCCTCCAGTTGCAGCATCAGTCCTCTTTTGGTCAGGACCCTCTTGACCTCAAGGATGGTCTCTGTCCTATCTTCAATTTTCAAATGCTCTAACTCTTCTCTGGTTTTTGAATTCAAGAATGTAATGATCTCAGTGGCTTTCGTGGGAATCTCTCCCAGTTCTCCTCTTATTTTCTCAATAGCCTGATTGCTTCTTTGCACTAGTTATTTTTTCTCGAACATGGTTTGTACCATTGGCCATATTTCATTTAAGGACTTGGTGATATCCATCCAGACACTTTCCTTGACCTCAACAAGTGTTTTGCCTACCACTATTTGCTTTTGAAGTTGTTGCAATTCTTGTCTGAGCTTGTCTGATGTTTGTTTCTCCTTGGAGTAGTTGGTGTGGTAAGAAGAATTGAGTTCCTGAAGGTTCTCAACCTCCTTTTTAAGTCTTTTAATCTCTGTCTCTTGCAAATTCATCTCTTCCATGGATTTTTCCAGTTCTACTATCTTTTCCAGAGCTGTCAGTGGAGTTCCTGAGGGGGTTTCTGCTAAGGGGATTCCCACTGTGGATGTTTTGCTTACTCCTGTGAGTGCAACTGAGCTTAATGGAATGACCTCCATAGGATTTGATTGTTCCGTCTCTTTAAATAACCTTTCCAGTTCTGCTTCCATCTCTTTCAACTGTGCATTCTACTCCATAATCAACCTGAGCATCTCATCCTTTTCCCCTTCTGTCTCCACTATCTCCTTTGCCTGTGCATCTTCCATTGGTGGAAGTTTCAGATGTTTCCTCAGAGATTCTATATCGACATTTTTCTTTTTTAACATCTCCTCAACTGCTTTCACATTTGAGGGGTCATACCCGATCTTGAGGACCAATTATTCCAACGTCTTAATTCTGTTATCCTTTGCAAATGATGATATCTTTTCTAATTTCAGTCGTGTCTGGACATTTCTCACAGATACCTGTAATTTAGTGGCCATAGTAGAAGCATTTGCCAATGTGGAGAAAATCATTTCCCTAGTTTTCCTGTGCAAATCCATTTGATCAGCAGGATGCACATCCCTAGTATGAAACTCGAATGTTGCCCTTTTGCAATCAGTGATTGCTTTTAGGTCTGACACCTATGTATGAAGAAAGGAAATGTGCATTCTACCCTTCTCTGTATCGAATGTAGACAACATTCTGTGTTGTTTCATTTATGTTTGTTTCCAAAACTGAGCATATGTACTGTTGGTCAGCGTCTGATTTTTCTTTTTGATCAAGTCATACTTCTAAAAAACATTCAACTTTGGTCCTACCTTGCTCGGCTGGTTGACTAGTGGAGTATTCATGGGTTTCTTAGGCAAAATTGTAGACATGATCTGGTTACTACTTGTGCTAAGAAGTGATCGATCATATTTCATAGATGCAGTGGATTTGATTTCCTTTTCAGCAGTCATGTCAGGTGTGTGACTGGTTTTTGGCCTTTTGGTGTGTAATTGAAAATCTTCAGCCGAGACTTCAGTGATAGAAGGTGAAGAATCCTTCCTGGGTCTTTTTTCCTTGGGAACCTATAGTGTAGTAGTCTGTGAGACGATGACCAAAGGGTCCTACTATTCTATCTCAACCAGAGTGTTCGGCTCCTATTCTGTTTGATTTGCGAACTTCTCTATCTCGGGCTTGGGTGTATGAACATATGGGACATTTTTATTTTTAATCCTCATCTCAAAAATTGTCCCTCATGGATCATAGTGCCATATGAAACTAAAAAAAAACTTCATTTCTCTCAACAGTTTGTCTGCTTCCTCCTCAGTGCCTCGACTATTGCAAATGAAAGACCCTATTTTCCCTTTAATTATGAGCTGCTATTTCTTTTTCAGAGACACAAAATGTATGTCATCGAAGTTAATCATTTGCCTTATGTACTCCAGGGAAAATATTCTCATGGGAAGATACTTGGGCAGTTTGTATGGAGCTAACTCGCATCCATATACTCTGATCTCAGTGTGGTTTTGGTAAAGATACCAGTATCCAGTTTTTGCAAGGTCTGAGAGGTGTAAAATCCTCTGAATCTCCTCATTTATTCTTGGTTCAGGTCTTCCACTGAGCATTCTCACCACTGGATGGTAGAACTACTCGATAAACTATTTGAAATTGAATTTTGTTGAATTTTGTCTGAGTAGTGAAGTCCAAGCTGTTACCACCCACAGTCTCCCATCCTTGTCCATTATCTGCATTGAAAAGGAACCTATCTGCTTGAATGAAAGTGAACATGTAGGCCAGTATTGAGGAATAATAGAACATGCCTTTTGAGGTGAAATTTGAGAACTGCTCATGAATACTTTCCTCCAAGAAAGTGTTGTAGTCGAATGGTGGGTCTTTCTTCTGTGGAGAAGATGGATAGAAAACCCAATATGGGTTCATCCACCCATTTGTCGGAAAAATAACCAAGTAGAGCACAGAGCGATGAAATGACTTGGTTTCCCTTTTCTAAGAACAGGGAGGAAGGGTACAGGGGATTTGTCTTGGGAATCTAAGCAGCTTAAGGGAGAAAAATCTTGAAAATCTGGGCTCTCTGAGAGAATGATAGTTTCTGGTACAACTCCATGATGACTTCGATATTGAAAGGGGACGCAGCTTTAGCTTTGGGTATCTGCATCATCTGATGAATGGCTTCTGGTGTAATGAAGAACAGAGTTTATCCTGATGAAGATATTATGGCTCTCTGGTTGGGGAGGTAATGAGCCTGGCATTTGAGGGCAAATTTAGGGAAATGGTGAACCTGGGGTAAAAGATACAGAGGAAGGTTGGACTCCCAGAGCCCAATTTCATCGCTCTGATCTAAGAAAGTCTCTTTGAGCCATGAATGAAAATCCGCGAAGTCAAATTCACACCTGGTGTCTATGATTAAATGATCTTTGTCGGTCAAATGGATCCTGTCAAGATCAACAGGAGGCTGGAGGAAAGGATTTTCTTCGACTTCTGCTTTCTTGGATTTTGGCGCCATCACTGTGAAAATACCTGCAATTCAAACAAAATGTTAGTGGGGATGATTGTGATTTTGGACAGCTGACTGGAATAGAGCTAAGATAGGGATAATATCTTTGGTGCGAGGACAAAGTAAGCAATTGGAGAATGAACAGAAAGAGTAGTTTTGAGCAAACGCATACTCGTTGGGTGCAGGGGACAACTCAACAAACTAACAGATAAGTTATCTAGTAATAAATCGCCAATGAGTCTTTTGGAGCGTGAGATGGAAGGTAAAAATGAATGATGAATACGACCGAGTGACATGGTGGGTGTTGATTGGGAAGTGACCATGGCGAAGGAACTTGTAACGGGTGAACAGGGAGAAAGGGCTGACAGAGTAATGAGACGTGACCTTTAGGGGGGAAAAGTGGAGAATGATGTCATGGGGTGACGGGGGTATGTCAGAAAGTGGTAAGTGGTATGTGGAAGGAGTATGGAGCAATGGATTCCTGCCACGTAGAGAAGAGGGTCTGCCAGAAAACCACTCCATT
The DNA here is from genome assembly GCA_009831015.1 of Picea engelmannii. Classification (NCBI taxonomy): domain Eukaryota; kingdom Viridiplantae; phylum Streptophyta; class Pinopsida; order Pinales; family Pinaceae; genus Picea; species Picea engelmannii. The sequence continues at coordinate 151,398 of ML789128.1, read as the reverse complement.
TCGGACCCCCCCCCCCCCACCATTAAAATCAGAATGGTCGGGGGGGGTTTGGAATTCAATCTCAATCGTGGATCTAGGCGCCGACTCCTTAGCCGTTCATATGTGCACCTTTGTTATACATGATTCCAGACCCCCCCTCCCCCCCCTATCGTTAAAGGTAGAACGGTCAGGGGGGTCCGGAAAAACCTATCAACTGTAGATCTAAGAACTAGCACCTCAACCGTTCATTGGTGCACTATCTTTAATCTATGAGCGCAAACTCATATTTTCCCTAAAAACTTAGGATAATCATTTTAAGTGGGTTTGTCCAAGCTTTCCCTATTTTTATCACCATGGGGTTAGACATTCAACTTTCAAACAGCAAAGATAGGATTCAACATCGATCATCATGCCTGTTTTATTGAAATAAAGCAAACTACCCTTTGCTCTAACCTAATTACCTATGACATTTAGCCCAGATTAAACTATTGGACTAAGAAATTACTCTATCCTGGGGTAATTTGACCAAGATTAGGCAGTTTGGTCAAATTTATTCACTAGCTAACCTAATTTGCTTGGCTAAGATTAAACAGTTTATCCAAGCTTATTCACTAATCCTATCGACATCAATTTAAAGGACTTGGCCATGATTAAACTGTATGGACCAAGTCATTGTTATTGCATGGGGCTTTATTTAAATTTCTTTTATGCCCTCTTTTATTCTTTTTCTTTCTTTTATTTTTATTTTTATTTTTCTTTCTCTTTCTTTTATTTTATTTTTTCTCAAATTATTTGTAGAATGAAAAATCGTTTGGCAACTAAAACAATAAAAGGATAAAATTTTCAGTCACTAGTTGATCCTATAAATTATAGGGTTATAACACATATAACCAAGGAACTTATGGAAAACAATGCAACTTATGCAACTTTATGCAACATGCACCTTATGCAACTTAATGCAACTTTATGAAACAATGCAACTTATGCAGCTATGAAACTATATGCAACTTATGAAACTATATGCAACTATATGCAAATATGAAACTATATGCAACTATGCAACTATATGCAACTATATAAAACAATGCAACTTATGCAACTATATGCAAGTTATGCAGCTATATGCAACTTTATGCAACTATATTGCAACTATATGCAACTTATGCAACTATATGAAACTATGCAACTATATGCAACTTATGCAACTATATGTAACTATATGAAACTATATGCAACTATATTGCAACTATATGCAACTATGCTGGTAGCACAAACTTATATTCGCACGATAATTTATCTTCTTGTGTTAATGAGTGTAGGTACCACCAAATAGGTATCTGTCGGATCTATCTTCCTCGAGTGATGATCAAGATATACTAAGAGAGGTTGAAAGTGAGATGTGTTGTACTAAAAAATACCCAACTAGTGCATAAGGCCCAATAGAGGTCATAACTGGTAAGGGAGGGATCTAAATGTGTTGGCCAAAGCATCTACCATATAAAAACATATGACCAATGAACTTATGACAAACAATGCAACTTATGCAACTTTATGCAACACACAACTTATGCAACTTTATGGAACTTATGAAACTTTATGCAACTATAATTTACTATATGCAACTTTATGCAACAATGCAACTATGCAACTTATGAAACTATATGAAAATTTATGCAACTATATTGCAACTATATGAAACTATATGCAACTTATGAAACTATATGCAACTATGCAACTATATGCAACTATATGAAAATATGCAACTTATGCAACTATATGAAACTATATGCAACTTTATGCAACGATGCAACTATATGCAACTATGTTGGTACCACAAACTTATATTCGCACGATAACTTATGTTCTTTTTTTAATGAGTGTAGGTACCACCAAATAAGTATCTGTCGGATCTATCTTCCTCGAGTGATGATCAAGGTATACTAAGAGAGGTTGAAAGTGAGACGTGTTGTACTAAAAAAGACCCAACTAGCACACAAGGCCCAAGAGAGGTCATAACTGGTAAGGGACGGACCTAAATGTGTTGGCCAAAGCATCTACCATAGACAAACATATGACCAAGGAACTTATGACAAACAATGCAACACGCAACTTATGCAACTTTATGCAACATGCAACTTATGCAACTTTATGGAACTTATGCAACTTTATGCAACTTTGTGCAACATGCAACAATGCAACTTATGCACCTATGCAACTATATGCAACTTATGGAACTATATTCAACTATATGCAACTATGCAACTATATGCAACTTTATGCAACAATGCAACTTATGAAACTATATGCAACTTATGCAACTTTATTGCAACTATATGCAACTATGCACCACAAACTTATATTTGCACGATAAGTTATCTTTTTGTTTTAACGAGTGTAGGTACCACCAATTAGTTATCTTTCAGATCTATATTCCTCGAGTGATGATCAATATATACTAAGAGAGGTTGAAAGTTAGACGTGTTGTACTAGATCTACCAGTTCTATATCAACTAGATCTGAAAAGGTAAGGAAAAGATTTCGTATACGCATGCAATTTTTAATTGCCAACGGAGGGTCATGTAATTATGATGTTGAGAGCATAGGTGACATTGAGTTTCCCTTGAGGTATAGACATCTATTGCAATGATGGGCACCTAAGGAGCTACTTGAAGTGGACACAAATTTCTTCATCAGTGGGAGGATGTATCACATTGCTCCTTCGTCCTTACATGGATTGGGGTTATTTTCCATGGATGACATAAAGGTCAACTATGGAACTATAACTGAATTGATGGAGTATGTCGGACCATTATACAAATAAAATCACTAGTTGATGTTGGTTCGATATACGCGAAGTATGCAGAGATATGGAGTTGCCGCAAATTATATACAACTAGTAGATAACAATCAAAATAAAGGGGCAACTATGTATATTGATGGAAGGACAAAAGCTACTAGAAACATTACGAGATTTATAAATAGTACAGAACTAGTGGAAAAAAATAAGAAACAGAATTGCATATTTGAGGGACGTAAAGGAAATCGTATATTTGTATGTGCAACAAAAACAATAGTTCCAGGTGAAGAGTTGTTCATCGATTACAACTTAAATCAAATAGATGGAGGGGGTGCGACTATGGGGGTAAATATCTTACATACCATTCAACTCAACCTTTGATCAATCATTGTTATAATTTATCTCTACAATATTTCAATTATTTACTGCATATATTTCATTTTTCATTATTTATTTTCTTATATTACTACAATATTTCATTTTTTTAATGTTACAATTACTTTCATAACTCTTGTTGATTAATTTATTGTGTCAACATCTATCTAGGGTGACCGTGAGATATCATAGGCTACATATGTCCAGCGTGACCATGGAAAGACACCCACTGTGCCTCAATAGGTAAATGTTAAATAAAGTAACAACTTATGACTACAACAACTAAATTTCTGAAATTTCATTATTTGTTTTTTTGATACTACTGCAATATTTCATTTTTTTAATGTTATAGGTGAATTTCATAACTTTTGTTGATTGATTTATTGTGTCAACTTCTGTCTAGGGTGACTGTGGTAGAAAATCACTTGCTACATCTATCTAGGGTGACCATGGAAAGGCACCAACTATGCCTTAATAGGTAAATGTTAATTACAATAACAAATTATGACTACAAAAACTAAATTTTTGAAATTTCATTATTTTTTTTTTTATATTACTCCAATATTTCATTTTTTCAATGTTACAGGTGAATTTCATAACTTTTTTTTATTGTTTTATTGTGTCAACTTATGTCCAGGGTGACCATGGCCGAAAATCACCCGCTACATCTGTGCAGGGTGACTGTGGAAAGGAACCCATTGTGCCTCAACAGGTAAATGTTAAATAGAGTAATAACTTATGGCTACAATAACTAAATTTTTCAAATGTTAAAGTTCATCTCATTAATTTTATTCATCAATGTATTGTGGCATGGTCAATGTGGGAAGGCTCCCACTGAGGATATTGATGAGGATGAAATATTTTATTTCACTGACCCAATGAAAACTGTAACGAATTCCTTGAAGAAGGCTAACATAAAATATCTAGGTTTGGTTAGAAAAATACCCCTGACACAGGAGGACAAGGCAATAATTCTAGATCTACAAAATATAATAACTAATTTTGGGGTAAGTGGCATCTTCACATATTTTTATCAGCTATGAAAATTTCATATACATTTTTTTGTTTTATATTTTTTATATGATCTGATAAAGTAAAAATTTTCGTTTGTAGGTGTTTCTAAACCCCGTGCACCGGGAACCTGTCGATCCTACAACTACTATAGGTAGTAGTGATGGTCCAATGCAACAAAAATGTCGACATAGCAAAGTGCAAGTGAGTATTTTTTATCCTCCTGAAGTTCCCCTTGAATCCATTGATGAACGCAATGATTTTGACTATCATGACACACCAGAGAATGATGAGTTAGAGCCTGAGACTCCACATGACTCTAGAGAGGAACACATTGTAGACGGAGAGGAAACTATTCAGCATGGAGGAGGATGAATTAAAAGCACTAGATCACTAGATGTCACCTTTCTGGTGGATGACGCATGTGTTCCAATCAAGATTCAAAAGATTGCAGGTAATTGTTAATTAATTGATTCATTTTTTTCATGCAATTGAAATGGACATTTGTTGAGATTATTATAAATTAATGGATAAAACATTTCTGCAGGAAACAATGTTTTCTATAGAAACTTAAATGACAAAGCATTGGAGATTTTTGGCCCCACCATTCGCACATGGTGGAATGGCCAATATAGCAAAAATAAAGATGATTTAATAGAAAACATGGTAAACTTGTTCGTCAACACTTTCAACAAGAAAGTGGCTACAAAGTTAGCCGACGAGAATTTAAAATATACCAGGGCCCAATATAGGGAGAAATTACAATTAGACCTCAAGCATGAGCACCCTCCCATGGTTTCAGAGAAAGAGTGGAAGGTCGTGATAGAGGATGCAAAGGAGAAATTGTTTAAAAAACAAGGAAGACATCCATGAGATGGTCAAGCAAGGTACAACACGTCGTATTATTAGTGAAATATGATCTTTTATGTTTTTCTTTTCTGTTTTAAGTAACAATTCCGATATCTATTTTTTTTCAAAAATTCCATATGTAGGCTACTAGACACCTCCAAAGAAACCAAGGCTAGAGTGGAAAAACATAGGTAACATAAACTAGGCCAGAGTGGCTATGGAAAACTAAAATCCTAAATCATAAGATTTAAATGATTAATTGTGGTTAATATTTATTTAACAATAGCGAACAAATATATGTTTTTGTTATTCGTATTTTTAATGGTGTTATGAATTGCAGTTAAATATGTTTGACACTGCTGAAACTGAGGAGGACATAAAGCTTGGTTACAAGCACGGTTTTAAAAGTGTGATTGAATATAGGAAAATCTTCAGCAAGAATCCAATCTCCCCACCCACGCCGGTAAATAAAATGAATAAGGAAACCGCAGTAGCATGCTTGTAAAGTCTATTCATATTTTATTGTAGTATTTATGTTTGTTTTCAAGCAACAATGCTACTGCAATAGTGAATCTAGCGATATTTAGCAAACACCACATCATACAAGGGTGCACATGTCCAATGATAGTGGGGAGCAGAGTACCCATTCCGGTATGTATGCTTCAGAATTATAAATATTTACTGTGATTGTAGATATTTATTTCCTGACTTATACTTATATATTATCTTCTCAAAATTGAAGATCATGTAGCTGAGGAGGGTGAACTGCGAGATGAACCAAGTTGACAAGAAATTAATGCACCAATTGTCACAGCTACACATACAGGTAAAGAGAAATGGTGTAAGGTTAATCAAAATAATGAATTAGTTATTTCAATTATATTTCAACATATCGATATGATCATTTTCGTTGTTGCAGTTCATGACCTTGCACAGATGCCTTGATGCCCTTCTCAGTGATGTACCATAAGTATGGTACATGAGTGCATGGAAACACAAACAATAGAAGGACATGGCACATGAAATACAATGTCCTTGGATGATTATGATACCCCAATTGTCAATTTTATGAATGTGAAAAAACATAACTCAAAGAAAAATTAGATGTATAAATTCATGACTTGTATTTGGATGTTTATCAATGTTTATATGTTCATACACTTCAATGTTTATATGTTCATACACTTCAATGTTTATATGTTCATATGTTTTTATGACTATCCTAGTTATGCATGAATGTCTATATGTTTTCTATATAAACAAAATCATTTGTCGGGTATGGGGAATTGAGAGAAATGTGAGGGGGGAAAGGGGTCATATGAGCTTCCACCTTCATGTGGTTGGCCCTGTTTAGTAGAGAATAACCTATTCTCGAAACAAAGAGAAGCTCATTAAGGTATGCGACCACTTAAGTTTTTTCTAGAGTATTTTACATAACTAAATGCATGTTTATTTTCTTATATATTATTTACTCATATAAAGAATTTGTCTTTTATGATTCATGCATGTCTTGGTGATGGAAATGCATCTCGTGGACAAGTCTTATCAAGTTGTATGGGCTAATGGATCTGGTGAAAGGACAATGATAAGGTAAGGGTTTTGACGTGTTTTTTAAAGTACGCCTTATACTAGTAAAAGTTCGCAATCCTCATGAAAGGATATAATTTCATTTTTGGTAGACAAACATCAATTTTTTTAAGAAAGTATGAATCATAGATTGTGGGAAAAAACCTTTTTTGTATTATTACATTGACCAATACAACTATAACATATTTTTAGTACAAAATCTTAACCACACACACACACACATATGAACTCTAAGTAAACAAATGATAGAAGATAAATGGAGAATATGTACTGATAGGAGTGACTGAAGATAATAATATGAATAATGGAGTGGATAGTGCACTCTGTCCTAGTTGAATGATACCTTCATCCAACATGTATCATTGTAATGTATGTTGTGATAGTTGTGTCTTCTCACTATAATGTATGTTTCTATGTTCATCATGGGATTCCTAGATCACCACCTAACATTCATGATCCAACACATAGTAGTCAAGAATCCCCTCCATTGCTAATGTGTGCAAGTACCATATGATTAACTAATAATTTGCATCCTTAATTATGAGCTATCAATCTTTACTATCACCATATTCTTCTAGTGCATGTAGATT
>ML789128.1:78748-105329 GCA_009831015.1 Picea engelmannii | reverse complement strand
CCTCGGGAGGTTGAGCATCCATGGGGGGCGACGAAGGAGGAATGTCCGAAATGTAGTGGGTGGAGACATCGCGAGGAGTTCTCGGGGGCTTCTCGGGGGTTCCCTTCCCCGTGCCCAATACCAGGCTGCACCCCGCCTTGGCCTGCCCCTGGGTCTTGGAATGTAGAGAAGGAGTGTCATCCATCTCCATTGTGTGGTGTGATCACCAGATAGCTTCAAAATACCAAAGTGGGGAACACACTAGAGCAGTGTAGAAAAGCAGAGAAAGGAAATGTCCTCAAGGAGGTCACGATGAAGGAAATGAGCCATCGAGCATGATAGAGGGGAAGAAATCTCCGTCGGCTGGAATTGAGGTGAGATGGAGGGCTCGTCGTGCACTGCAATGAAGACTTGCATGTTTTGAAGCATGTGGGTTGCGTGGTTCTCATGTGGGAGAAAATGTGACGGTGGTGCATTTGCATGCCAATAAGGGTGTGAGGGAGGACATGACGTTAAACCACCTCTTGTTTCCATGTACCCTGACCGCATAGCTCTAGACTATGTAGCATCCATGAAATCAAGTGGGTACCCCATCCGAGGGTCGGTATTTAGTGTGATCTAGGTTCCTACAAGCGATGACTGCCGGATGTGTGGGATTGGCATCAAGGGAATAGGAGAAGAACTCTTCCTCCAACTCAACACCCATGTTGGCTAACCAATCAACCACTTGATTGGTCATTCTTATGACATGTGACAAGAGGATTACCTTTCGATGCTGAAGAGTGGATTTTATTCTGCATAGTCTATTCATCAGTCTCCAGATGGGATAAATTTTCTCTAGGTTAGCCCCATTGATGATATGCTTGAGGAGGTTTATCATGATTTGCAAGTCACCTTCTGCGATAAGAGGAAAAAAATCTTTTTCTGCTACCACTTGTAGGTCACTGAGAAGACTCCAAATTTCCAGAGCATTGTTTGTGTTTTGTCCCATGTTACCTGCTAGGATATGGAGTATTTATCCTTTGTCATTTCGGATAAGCGCCCCATAACCTGCTTGTCCCAGATTCCCTTTGGAGGCCCCATCGAAGTTGAGTTTAAACCAGTTTGTGGGAGGAGCTTCCTAGTACGTTTGGCTTATTTGACATCTTGCATCTGCTTGAGATCGTTCAGGTGTGGAGGTGAGGCACATTCTCCACTCCTTGAGAATATGTTCTTCATTCGGAGGGGGTGTAATGTCCTAGTCCATCCATTTTTGTAGCACGAGGGTTTCATTGATATTTGTATGGATTATGTTCCAGACCTCCTACCAACTCCTGGTGATTGATTTGAAAATTCGTCCATTCCTTTCTTTCCAAATGTTCTAGAGGATGGAACCTGGAAGTAGCTACCATATTCTGTTGAGGATGGGTGACTAGTAGGGTGTGCTTCTCCAACCCTCAATGGTTTCCTTTAAGCCAGGGTGGTTTCTATCTGACGTTCTCATGATAGTGGCACTATGATCCCAGATGTATGAACTATACTGACAAAGATTTAGAAGGTGATTTGGTGTTTCTTCCTCCTTGCCACATAGATGACACCCGTACAGACCAATAAAACCCCTCTTCCGAAGATTGTCCCAGGTAAGGATGTTGTTGTGCACTACTAACCAAAGAAAGATGCTAATTTTCGACCATTCTTTCATATCCCAAATTCTCCTCCAAACTTCCTCTCGAGGTGTGGTTTTATGTCCCGCTTTTATGTGGTAGGCTTATGAAATGTTGAAGGCTCCTGTGCTGGAATGACCCCACCTAAGTATGTCCTCGCCTTGTTAACTAGGAATTTTCCTTGTATCTAGATGCTCCAGTAGGGGATGAAGATTAAGTTGTTGGGGAATGTGAGGTGTTTGTGAGATGTTTTCTAGGTGCGCCAAATTTCCCCTAGATCAAAAGTCTTCCAAAAGTCTATCACTTTGTGAAGTCCATCTGCATTTGTATGGGGGATAAGGTTGTTGAGAGTTAGATCATTGTCTAAGGGTGGGAGTTGCTGCCATGATTCGCTCCAAAAGTTGGCTGAGGATCCATTCTGCAGTTCCCAAAATGATTGGTCTATGATGAGTTCTCGGTTGTTTCTGGAAGCATTCCATATTAGCGACCCCGGGCTCTACCCTGTCCACCTGATGAGCTCTGTTTTAGGCCAATTGGGGGTGTATTTCTTTCTCCATAGTTGCGCCCACAGGTATTGTGGTCTCTTTAGCCACCTCCACCAGATTTTGGCACTTAGGACTTTGTTGAGGATACCTGGGTCTCGAAGGCTGAGTCCTCCATCCTTCTTTGGAGTGCAGACTTTCTGCCAGCTTACCAGGGACATTTTGTGTCCCTCTTTATTACCCTACCAAAGAAAGCTTCTTTGAAGCATTCTTAGAGTGTTAAGAATGAAAGAAAGGGATGTCAGGGATGAGAAGATGTAAACTGGGAGAGATTTCAAGACGGATTTGAGTAGGATGAGGTGACCAGGAAAATTGAGGGAACAAAAAGTCCATAGAGAGAGTCTTTTGTTGAAGATAGAAAGTAGGAAGTCCCAGGAAGAATTTCTGAGAGGGTTGTCGATGAGGGGGATTCTGAGGTACACAGAGGGGAGGGTGTTGTAGGTAAATCCTAAGGGTTGTGTGAGGTGACATTGGATTTCCATAGGAGTATTGAAGAAGAACACTTGGGATTTGCATAGATTCACCTCCATTCCCGAAGCTTTGCAGAAGAGATCTATAATGGCTCTGAAGCGCAGGGATTCTTTGGCTATGAATTGACCCATTAGAAGTATGTCATCCAAGAACTAGTTGTGGGAAATGGGCAGAGATATGCCATGGCGTGTGAGGCTAGAGAGAGAGTGGTCCCTAATGGCTACTTTGATGGTGCGACTTAGTCCTTAGACCAATAGGATAAAGAGAAAAGGAGAGAGTGGGTCTCCTTGTCTTATGCTTCGTGAAGGAGAGAAGGGTTTTGAGGGGACTCCATTAATAAGAATGGAGAATAGGGCTGAGGAAGTGAGAGTAACTATCCAAGAAACCCAGGTTGGATCAAAGCCAAAGGCTAGGAGGGAAGCTCTTAAGTAACTCTAACTTAATTTGTCAAAAGATTTAGAAAGATCAAGTTTTAGGAGCATACCTGAAGTTTTTGTTGCGTGAAGTGAATGGATTAATTCATGAGATAGGATCACACTGTCCATAATTTGTCTTCCTTCGACATATCCAAATTGTTCTGGAGAGATCAGGAAGGGAAGAATGGGCTTAAGGCGGGTGGCAGTAATCTTAGTGAGGACTTTGTAAATGACATTACAGAGGGCAATGGGATGGAATTGCGAAGGGCTTGTTGATCTATTTTCCTTGGGTATGAGGGTGAAGAAAGTTGCATTGAGGGCTTGGAGGACTTTTCTAGATTTTCTAGAGTCCTTAATGATTTCCCAAACCTCTTTTCAAATGATGGGCCAACAGTAATGAAAGAAGTCTGAGGTGAAACCGTCTGCTCTGGGAGCTTTTCCTAGCTGGGTATCCTTGAGATATTTATCGACTTCCTCTTGAGTAATTGGTCTCATGAGGGATTCATTTTGCTCTTTGGTGACCTCCTTGGGGATGTTCTTGAGGATGGACTCTATGGCTGACAAGCAATCTGTTGAGGGCTCCGCGAGAAGAGTTTGATAGTATGTGAGCAATTCCTTTTCCATATCTTTTTCATGTTGATTTTCCTTGCCTTGCGCTGAGACTAGGTGTGTGATACGATTAATTTGGCACCTTTGGATCATATATCTATGGAAGAATTTAGTATTTTTTTCCCCTTCTTTCAGCCATTGGATACGAGATTTTTTATGCCAGAGTATTTATTCTTGCGCTCCTCTTTCAACAATTTGGTTAATTGGGAGTGTTTCCTATATTTTTGGGGTCTTCTTTCATATTTTGTGATCTTATCTATTGTTGTAGCATTTGCATTTGCTAGTTGAGCTTTTCCTGCGCTTGGAATATGTTGCAAAAGGTGGACTTGTTCTAGGTTTTTAGGTGCTGCTTGAGGTTTTTTAGCCTTTGTTGCAGCCGATACATTGGGGTCCCTTTATGTATGGCCGCTTCCTCCCACCATGCTATTATGTTTTTTTGGAAATTTGGGTGCTTCAATCAAAATTTCTCAAATCTAAACGCTTTTCTGCCTGGAGTTCCAGTGATGTTGAGGGTTAGTAAAATTGTCCAATGATCAGATCCTGGGGTATCTATAACTTTGGTGTTCCATGCTAGGTCATACATCATAATAGCATCTAAGATTAATAAGTGGTCTAGTCTACAGGAGATGTGTTGTACCCCCGAGTGCCTATTTGACCAAGTGAACATCCCATTGTCTATTTCAACATCTATAAGTTTTAATTGACTTATAGTGTCATTGAAATTTATGTTTTCGTTACCCCAAGAACGATGACCTCCCTTTTTCTCTTCCAACCCTGTAATCATATTAAAATATCCCCCAAGGATCATCGTTGAGTGCCTAGGAGCTCTGAAATCCACTCCAGGTGTTTCAGGAAGGCTCCCTTGTCCCCTGGTCTGGGAGGGCCATATACATTTGTAATGTAGCCTTGTTTGTTCGAGCCGATGAGGCAAAAGGATGTAGTAATGGTCCATTTCTAGGTAAAAAAGTTATCAAGAAATATTATGGCTGGGTTCCAGAGTATCGCAAGACCTCTAGCTGCCCCATTGGCATCAACTACCATATGTTGAGCTTGCTTCTAGTATCATTGACTGATTATATTTGCCTCTGTGCCTGTACATTTCGTTTCCTGTAGGATGAGAATGTCTAGCTGATCCTTCTTTATTTTGTCTTTAATAAAAACTTGTTTTCTTTTTGTGTTGAGGCCCCTTATGTTCTAGGATAGTATCTTCATGAGGATGATGGGGGTTGGAGGGGAAGGAAGCTCTCCGAGATCATGTGAATTTGGCCTGAGTTGACCAAGAAGTTGCCTACGTCTTGAATGAGTTAGTGTTTTGTTTTTTTGCCTCTCTTCTTCTCTTCTTTTGTGGGCTTGCATTGTTCCTTTGAAGTATCTTTTTGTATTCCCAAGTTTGTATTGGCTCTTGTTGAGCCTCCTCCTGAGGTATTGATAAAGACCTTGTGTACCTTGCACAACTAGTCTTGCGGAATGGTGTATATTTTTTGTTGGCAATATGCTTTCTCTAGGTGGTCCATGTCAATACTTGTCAATTCCTAATCCTCTAAATCCATATCCAGATCTCTTATTTCCAGGCCGAGCATATTTGGAAGACTGGGCGTCAGGGTTGTAAGTTGAGAGGGAGGGTGGGTTGGGGGATCTGGCATAGAAGAGGTTTGAACAGCTGCAGTAGTTGTCAGAGGGTTAGTGGAAGGGGAGGGGGTATTTGATGTGGATTGTAGGGCTTCAAAGGAGTTCTTGGTGGGGGTTCCAGGGGGGCCTGGGGAGGTGTTCTCTTGGCTTGATGTTTTTTGTAGCCTGTGACTTGAGTGAAGCCTTCCTTGTTCTTGTCAGAGTCTGCCTAGGTTGGCTTGGGTGGGTTATTTATATGGAAATCACAAAACAGATGTCCATGCTCATGGAATTTGCGACAATGAAAGGGGATGTGCTCATAGTCTAGGGTTTGTGACCATTCCTCATCCTGATAATCTAGTATAATGGCTCCAGGAAGTGGTTTAAAAATGTTTAAATAGACACAGATGCGGGCATAGGCATTGTACCTTCTTTTCTTGGTTGCTTCTGAGGCTTTGACATAGCTGCCGATGGTGTTCCCTATGCCTATGAGAATCTCTTCCAACCAGAATTCCTATGGGAGAGAGTATAGACTTAGACAGACAAGGGCGTGGGTGAAGTCTTCCTTCTCTGGGCTAAATATTTTAGTCCAACATCTGAGGAAGAGGCTTGCCAAGTTGTAGAAGTACGACCCTCCCTTGAATATTTAGTTTATGTCCTCCAATTTATGCAGAATGACTGTGAAGAATCCTTTTGATCCTAGTTGGAGATCATAATTTCCTTTTGGTTTCCACCAGTGTCGTATCCATTCGACCAGGTATTTTTCAGAAGGCCATAAACCCAAGAATTTTCCTATGAAGGAAAAATCTCTCATGTATTGTTTCTAATATTTGATTCTTGGAGAGCTGATGGTGTAGTTTGGAGCTTTCAGCATTTGTGGAATGCATTTTCTAGGTTACCAGGTGCATTTCATTTTTGGCTGAATGGTTTCCAGATCAATATCCATTGGTTTATCCTTTGGCATTTTGTCCTCCCAGATTAGTTCTTTCATGCCCTCCGAGATTTCAAATGTTGGGTTCTTGAAGTGAGAGGAGTCATGCTCCTTTTCTATGATGAAGTTGTAGGAAGGGGCGATGGTCACCCCTCCCCCGGCCTCCATGGCCCCAGTGTGGAAGAGATGGTTGTAGTGGAAGGTTCAAATTACGGTAGAAAACCCTAGCGCGTGGTCCTTGCTAGTGTGTAGACAACCAACACTAAATGTTCATACTTGGCTTGGGAGAATGAAAAAACATAAGATGTACTCTTATACTAAGTGCATCAACAACTTTATTTTCTTTTCCTTTGATATTCATAATGTCAAAATCATATTTACTTAAAAATTCTAGCTATCTCATCTGCCTGGCATTTAAATTGTCTTTTTGAAAAGATATTTCAGACCATTGTGGTCTGTGCTTAATTCAAATCTCTTCCCCATCAAATAATTTCTCCATGTATTCAATGCCTGAACAATGGAAAAAAGTTCCAAGTCATGTGTGGCATAGTTCCTCATTTTCTTTAATCTTTTTGGACTCATAAGCAATGACATATCCATTTTGAGTGAGGACTCCACCAAGTCCTTCCTTGCATGCATCTGTACATACCACAAAACTTTCATTTGGGTCAAAAATATTTAAACCAAGTGCACTAGTAAGTAATTATTTCAACAAATTAAAGTTCTCTTCACACTCATATGTCCATTCAAATTTAATTCCCTTATTTTTCAAAGGAGTAATAAGATGAACAATCTTAGAGAATCCTGCTATAAATCTTCTATATTAACCAACTAATCCCATAAAAGATCTGATTTCTGAAACATTCCTGGGTGTAGGCCATCCTCTAATGGATTCAATATTCTCTAGATCCACTGCTATACGTTGTTATGAAATAATGTGTCCAAAGTAATGGATCTGTTCTTGGTAAAAATAACACTTACTAAGCTTGGCATACAATTGATGTTCCCTCAATACTTGCAATACCAATCTTAGGTGATGTTCATTCTCTTCCTATGACTTAGAATATACAAGTATGTCATCCAGGAATACTATGACAAACTTATCCAAATAATTTATGAATATGCCATTCATTAAGCACATAAATACAGTCAGTGCATTGGACAGTCCAAATGGAACCACTACAAATTCATAATTCCCATACCTGGTTCTAAAGGCTATCTTATTGATGTCTTCTTCCATGATTCTTACCTGATGGTATACCGATCTCAATTCTATCTTTAAAAATATATTTTACCCTCTTAGTTGATCAAAGAGGTCATCAATTATAGGTAGAGGGTACTTTTTATTTACAATGGATTTAATAAACTATCGAAAGTCAATACACAGCCTCAAAGTTCCATCCTTCTTTTTGACAAAATGTACTGGTGCTCCCCAAGGTGAAACACTTCGACGTGTGTACCCTTTCTTCAAAAATTATTGCAACTACATTTTCAATTCTTTTAATTCTGGTGTACTCATTATGTAGGGTATTTTTGATACTGGGGCAACTCCGGGCACTAAATCAATAGATAAATCTATCTCCCTCTTGGGTGGAAACCCTGTTATTTCTTGGAAT
The DNA here is from genome assembly GCA_009831015.1 of Picea engelmannii. Lineage (NCBI taxonomy): Eukaryota > Viridiplantae > Streptophyta > Pinopsida > Pinales > Pinaceae > Picea > Picea engelmannii. Next base: position 97,514 of record ML789128.1, on the reverse strand, counting down.
ACATCTTCAAATTCTTGTAGTACCAAAAATTATTCAAGGCTTGGCCCCTTTTTCTTTTCTGGATCCTCCACATGGGATGCATACAATTGATGTCCTTTTATGAAACATCTCTTCAACTGTAAGGATGAAATCTCCCTTATAGAAATAGGCCTTGGAATTCATTTCACAGTGCTCTGTTTTCCTTCTTCATAAAGACATGTAAATGTATTTTTATGAAAATATAGGACAACATGATTCTTTTCCAACCATTCCATTCCAATTAGAGTATCATAAGACCCCATTGGTATAATATTTAGATCAACATAAATATTCACACCATTAAGACTTATGGAACAACCTTTGACCATATCATGGATTCTCCTTTTGCTTCCAGTGGATAGCTGAACCAAACTTGCTTTTTCAAGCATACTTTTCTACAAATGTAATCTATCCACTATTTTAGGATCAATGTAACAATGAATTTCTCTTGAATCAATTAAAATAGAAACATGTTGATTAATGATCATACCTTCCACCTCGATGATATTGGATTGGTACTCTTCTTGTCGATCATCTAAGGCTGCATAAATTATTCCCATGTCTTCTATTGTTGTATCCTCTTGGATGTTGTGCATGGTCTTCAATCTGTCCTTTATGTGAGGGAAATGCTTGTAGAGGTGATCTTCTTTTCATCCCCAACATTGTATTGATGGTCTTCTTCTTTTTCCCAAGGATTCTTCTCTCTTGGATTCATCCTTAGCATACTAGTGTTGATTTTTATTTGGGTTATTTTTATTGAAAGGAGGTTTGAATACTTTCCTTCTCTGATTAGAATTCTCCTTCTTCTTATCCTTCCAATATTTATGCATGGATTCTATTCTCTTTCCTTGCTCATACATGTACTTATCCTTCCAGATGGTCTCAGTCAAAGTCTTGGGTTCATCATATTGGATATTCTCCTTATAAAAGGATGGTAATCCACTTAAAAACCTTTTTACTTTTAACTTCTCATATTTTATTAACCCCACATACTTTAACATCCCAACAAAATTATTTTCATACTCTGCCATGGTCATGCTTCCCAACTTGAGTTCTAAGAAATCCTAAATTTTCTTGTCATAGAAGTGTTTTGAAAGGTACTCCTTCTGAAAATATTTCTTGAACTACTTCCAAGTTATCCTATTCTCATTAATGTGCTCAAATTTCTTCAGTTGATCCCACCACATAGTAGATTTCCCATGTAAATTGTATGTTTCAATTCTGACTTCTAGGTTTGATGAGTAGTTATGCAATTGAAAATACCTCTTGAGTCCATGAAACCATGCCTCAACATCATCTTTCATTTCTCTTTCACTATCAAAGTATGGTGTCTTAATCTTCATCAACTCTCCTTGAAAACGTTCCAATTCATGTCTTCTTCTTTGGTTCCTAACAGGAGCCACCTATGGACTACTTATGGAATATTCAAATGCATAAAATTTCCTTGCTGAGTAGGGAGGTGAGTGATGTCTATGAGTTCTACTAGCACTTCTTGAATGACCAGTTCTTCTGCGGTCATCTCTTCTCTCATGACATCTTCCCTCTTCCTCCCATTTTGAGTTTGATCCATTCTTTGTTTGCCTCTGCAACTAATTTAATATTTTCATCACTTGGGAATTTATCTAATTGTGTTCTCTTATGAGTCTCCCATTGTTTTCTTTGTAACTTTGCACTTCAATTTTCAGGATTCTCACAATCTCTATCAATGTTTCTTTCTCCCCTCTGGCCTGGTGTCCGTTGGATTATGTCTTTGCATTACCAACACTAATATTCTAACCTTTGGCCTCTTTATCATGGATGGAATATCCCTCTCCTTCTTCCATTTCTTGAATATGCATTCTTATACTGAAATGATATGTTTACACCCCCTAATTCTGCAAAATGTGCAAGAAACAATTTTGTTAGAATTATGCATATTATTTTTTTTTCCAAACAATGCTACTAGTCCTTTTTCTTCTCAATTCATGAAGGATATATTATCATTATCCATATTATATCACTTCCATGTTATCCTTTAGTTGGTACATAATTCAAATTATGCACATGCACTTCCTTCAAACAACTTTCCATGTGACCATGGATCGAAACCATGGATTTATTCACTCTTTAGCGCCTCTAATTGAGCCACTTTAACTTTTCATGAGACCAACGTTGGGACCAAGTACTCCAAACTTAGACCTTCATCTATTATCCCTTTTCATTCTCCGAATCCCTTCCAATAAATCCACTTAGCATATCGGGTGATCAAGATTTGATATCCCATCGACTGGATGGTATCGCCCATATAGAGGATCCAATGAGATCAATGGTCACAAATTAATGATACGTTGATATGGACATCCTTTATCAATTCAAGAATTAGGTGCTCCGAGACTCCGAGAAATTTCAACTCCCACGTCTTTCAAATCCATTAGAGTGATACCCATCAAAGTACTTACTCTATTCTTCCATTGTTGATCCAACGACCATGACTTAATCAAGTGTTGGGATAGATGGTACTTATTCATTTAGGGACTTCGGTGATCTAGGACTCTAGGAAATTACAAATTCTAAGTCATTCCACTTCCACGAAGTGATAACTGTCGAAGTGCTTATGCCATCCTTCCATTGCTTGATATAACTGTTAATAAAGGTCCTGAAGGGATCTTTGATTGACAATATGTGCGAATTCATGATTTCGGTCTTCGACATTTTCGTTGGTAGAGACATTGAACACCCCCAGAGGCCATACTCCCGGAGATGACATGGAATGATGACATCACCCATGGTGACATGGGCCCATGGCATGTGCATCATGTGTCACTAAAAAATGAATAGGTTGGGGCCCATAAGGTACTGAATCTGGGTGACACATGTCCCCACATGGAACACTTTCTAGATGGCCTATGACACATCATCCATCAATTGGATGATCCACATTCTTTGCTCCAGATCTGATGACATGCATGATTTCACGACAACGACCTTACACTTCAGGGATTCATTCTTTGGGGCTTCTCACTTGAGATGACCACCACACTGTCGAATGACCAAATGGTGAAGGGCGAAGATCTATGGTTGAGACTCTCCTTTTCAATGACTAGGATTAAATATGGTACTTTGGAGCTTCAGGACTTTAACACCAAAATATATTTCACCCATAATCCTCTGGATAGACAAATTTATGAATACTTGGAAATCTATGGACATTTGTACCCAACAATCAATGATCAGGATTTACTTTGGAATTTGGGACTTTGGGGAATTCTGCACTCCATGCAACCACAACCAATTTCTCCCAGAGTGTCAAATTTTTGAACCACTCATGGATCCAATGACTCACACCCTCCCAATGATATACAATGTAGATTCACTCTGAGACTTCATAGCTTCGAGGATTTCTCCTCCTAGTGACATAAGGGTCATTTTTTCCCAAAGTTTTGAATCTCTGAATTGTGAGAGCTATGAGTCACGTTCCATGATGGGATCCATGGTTGAGATCCACTCTACTTTGGCCAAGAATTACGGCCTGAGAAATCTGATCGATGGTTCTCATTCTCTTGCGCTCAGATCCATCGATCCAAAACTCCATGATTCCATGGTGGTGATCGTTCCTGAAATCAAAAGGAAACAATCACGATTCTATGATCCTTTACAAAGGATCTTTGTCTGCATGAAGTTCTGGCTTCTACGTAATCTCTGTAGTTCTATCTCTCCTAATCTTTAAGATTTCAAGGACATAATCATTCTTAACCATAAAAACCTATCCAATAGTTTCGTCCCATACCAGTCTGGTGTTTCAACCTGAAGCTCTGATACGAATATGTAACATACCCAACCACCCAAAGGTTGGGCACGATACTTCAATCCCACTTATGAACTTATTTCAACTTCTAATCTAACTTTTAATTAATAAATATTCATGAATTATTCACATTCATAGATCAAGATACATGATACAACATAGATAAATGAGACAGATGTCATGCATAAAAATAACCCACAAGAATGCATACTATGGATACAAAATCCATAGATAAATAAATACATAGCGAAATAAATACACAAGTAAATACAACCATAACAGAGAGAACTTATCTTTAATGAAAAAAATCACCAACTAGCTGCAGACCAAGGACGTTCCACCCAACCATAGACATTGTTGTTCTAAGTCTCAATAACAATGTCACTCCCAAGCCAAGTCTATGAATCCACAAGGACGATTCCAGAGTGTCACTTGGCTTTCCAAACTAATCATCACTCAAGGTCTCACATGATTCTCAACACCCACAAAAATCCAAGTACACTAGATCTCCTCTACCCAGCCTGCACAACCCAAGAGAATGGGACCCCTTCTCTGGCACATAGTCCCTCAGACTGTCCATCTCCTTCCATGGCTCCAATTCATCTATTCAATAATATCCATGGTGGGACTCTCATGATTCATAGCTGTGAGAAAAACTAAACACAAGAAAAAATATATTCCACATGCAGACCTTAATTCATGGATGAAATACACCAACAATCTTTACATCCAACAAAACCATGGCTCCTCTTCAACATCTTGTTTCCCTTTCCCAAGAAAACATGAAGGAGGAAAGACGAGTGGGTGAAAGAGTGAATGGAGAGAGAACATAATGAAATGTGTGAACAATGAGAAATGAGTGAATGAGAGAATGAGTGAAGAAAAAGCAACCGCCACCACAGACCAAAGATGGGTTTATGTAAATGTTGGAATTAAGGAACCACTTGGACTTTCCCTAAATAAGTTCATGTAAATGTTATTCTCCATTAAAACAAAAATGGGTAAGTAAAATATAAAATGAATACTTAGCCCCTCAATCCCCCTATCTTGTGGAATCATAGACTCCTATAACTTTTGTCCTTGTCTACCTAGTAGCCAACGAAGTATTTATTATTAATAAGGATAAAAAAATTACATTTCCTAGGCACACTAGCCTCTTTCAATTGTTTGGGCACTCTGGCCTTTCATGGATTAACAAAATACATTATTTAATACGAGGCTAAAAATACATGGTGTTACAGTGATCCTAGGGGGATTTGAAAGGGAGAAGGAAAGAGCTATAAGAACACCCCTATAGGTCACGGTCTAATATGAACTTAAGGATTGAGGAGAGAATATTTCGAGTTGGTAAATGGTTGCCAAGGTTGTATACCTGCCAAACAATGTTTGAAAAAACAAAACAAGACCAAATATGATGATATAAGCCTCAAGACAAGTGGGGAATTAACAAGAAACACGTCTGTCCCAAAATTTCAGCAGCAAGGAAATATATATCGTCAATGAAGAAGTTATAACAACTACAAATTAAACCATCAAAATTGAGTATATGATATTTGGACAATAAAGCTTGCAACTAGTACACAATATTCCAATGTTTAGACCAAGACTTTGATGACAAATGAGGGGTATTAATGCGAGTTATCAACAAGTATTTATTAAATCCTAATGGATGTAGAAAAATTTAGCTACAACCACAAGTTATAGCCACTGAAATTAGAAAGTAAACTACCCAATCAATATATTATCATCAATAAAACAATTATCACAACTTACAAGTAATTTTCAGCAGTAGAAAAATGGAAAAAGAGTATGAGAGAATATGTTTTCTACAACCCTAATGGTTGTAGTTTAATTCTTATTATAATAATACAATTACTTATCAAATCAAGATGCCGTTGGAGGGCAAGGTATCCAATAACATATAGAATTTAAATCCAACCTTGAACAATTCAATCTCTTTAATTTCACGTTTACCAATGCAACAATATTCAATTTCCAATGCTATTAGTTCCTTATCTATTGGGTTAATGGAGTCTCTTTCTTGGTCACAAACAAGTTAATATATGGTTTTATGATCTTCTAGGGGTGTAAACCCTATGATTCCCTAGAGAATATAAATCACAGTAAGGTTTTTCTACAAGGGTGTAAACCCTCTTACTCATAGCAATCCTTAAACCGTTTCAATGACAATAGTAAAAATTTCCTTGATGGTGGGTGTACGCCCTTATAATCCTAGGGTTTGACAATATGATCTTGAAATTAAGAATAAAAATAAAAAAGTGAAAAATTTCCTTACCTAATCCAAGAAATATCATGCAAAACCCTTACCTATCAAAGATATTCCAACGATATTCTAAGAAGAAGCATCCAAGACAAATCACTAGCCTTTATTCCACCAATAGACAAGTCTAGCATCCATAATGACCAAAAATAAGAGAGAGTGAATTTCCCAAGAGGGCCAAAATTTTATTCTAAGAGAGATTTATCAAGTGAGGAGTTATGATTTTTTAACAAGTGACTTGCCTCATATTTATATGACGAAAACCAAGCCCTAGTTTGTTCGCTTTACAATTAAATCTGTATATTGAGGCTAAAACCTAAATTACAATGCTTAATTAGAAAATTGATTTGTCGTTTTTCCCACATAGGATACAAAATGACCAAAAATAACAAAATGATAGGACATTAGCCCACAAATATCTCCTCCAAAGTGGCATGTGCAATGTAAAAACCTCCAAAGGTTAGCACATCAAGCTATAAGAGTACCACATCATCCCCAAATCAAGCAATAGAGTGGGGCTTCAAGCCCACAACACCACCAAGTGCACCTAAATGGTAAGACATCCCCTCAAAGTATGATGTCATGGTTAAAGAAGAAGACATTTGGGCACACGAGGGTGGTGTCATGTCTTCTGCATATCCTTGGGCCATGTCCATCTGCTAGAGACTTAATTTCAAGTGAAACATTCATCTTTCGATGCCTCCAATTAGTGGGTCACTACATCCATCCAAGGGGATTTCAGGTCCCTATGGAGGTCCAAGTGGCCTAGTCCCTCCATGAATCTCTTCCATCAAAAAAATTCTAGCAAATACAAACAAGTACACCCTCCAAGGGTCCACAAGTCACATGTATCATGCCAAGTAAGACACGTTTAATAAAAAAACCACCCAAACATGTGCATCAAATCCCACCTTTTCAAAATAACAAATGCTCAAATACCTTACAAAATTTGGCATATTTAAGTATGGGAGGGTTTTCATGCTGCCCTATTGGGTAGACCAATCCCCAAGTCAAGGAGCATTTACCAAGAAGACCCTCTCTAGGTCATGTTGTGAGTATGAGATGGATTTCGGTAATACTTTTGGGAATGGGTTTCTTGACATATCAAGGGATCATATTTTCTCATATGTTGAAATATTAGTTGTTGAAAGATTGGTTGTCATTGAATTGTTGAAATATTTATTGTCATTGATGTCAACCCTTGAATATGAAGTTAACAAGTTGCATCTCAATAACAATACATTATGAGTTGACCCTAAATTAGAAAAAAGGTAAATTCTCGAAAAAATAAAATTGATTTTAGAAATTTCTCAGATGAATCTAAAATTGACCAATAACTAAGAGATATCTAGAGTGACACTATTCCTCATCTCGCTTTTCTAATTACATGCATAAACAAAGAGACAACTAATAATAAAAAAAATTAAAAACTCGCAAAAGCACTAAAACTTGAATTTGAGGCATCATATGAGGGACGTTGGCTCCCAAAAAGTGTCAAAATAGACTCCTATCTAATAGATTAGATCGTAACAAAAGTAAACTCTTCGAGACACAACTCCTTGTAAAATTTCATCCCAATCAGGTAATTGAGTCAAAAGTTATGACTCTCGAAAATACTTTTATTTTTTAATGAGATCCTTATTGGAAACACATATATACAGAGAAGAGTCAATTGAATATTTTTGTGTGAATATAGATTGATAGATCTGAGGTAGTGAGACAAATGAAAAAAAGTTTAGCGAAGGGAGAAGTTTACATGAGCCAAGTGTATGAAAGAAAAGATGTCGCAACATTGTCTCTGAGGTAATCCATGAGTTGCAAAAAGGGGAAAGTGCTAACATCCACAAGCATGCAGTGTACATGTTGTAGATCTGTGAAGAAGACAAGCAAGATATTAGAGATCTAATCCACTAGGTCAACTATAGATAGAAGGTATGTCTTCCTATGTATGTTAGAGTGTGTATTTTGAATAAATCAGGAACATATATGTCGTAGTGATTCATAAACATTTGATTTGGAGAACTCTCTTGTTGATCTTGGTATGAGGTATGCGTGGTTGCAGTCTTGATGAGATATATAATTAATAGTAGAAATATAAGTAGCAACAAAAATATCAGTTACAATGACATAGGTAGTGACATATTGGTATACATTTATATTTCAGGATGGTTGGATAGGGAAAGGAAAGGGGGTTGTAGCCTCCTTCCAGTTGGAGTCAATAAATTAGGGAGTTGGACCTTCCTTCAAGTTGCATCCTATAAATAGGGGGTTGGAGCGTTCTTCATGTTGTATATGGAGAAATAGGAAGTTGGTTCTTACAATGAATGTACTCTTTGGTAAATAAGAAAAGAATTTTGTGGTTTTTTCCCGCATTGGGTTTCCACATAAAATTCTGGTGTATTGTGTTTATGTGATGTTTATGCATTGAATTATGGTGTTGATGATATATTGAATGCTAATGAGAAACAATTGAGAATTATTGAAGGTTTTATATTGTGATTAAAAGTACAAATTGTGCTCATATTGATTCACCCCCCCTCTTAGTATTCCAACATCATCTATGGGTGCCTTTGTGGAGGGTGTGTTTCATCCTTTGTTTGCAATGAAATGATTTTCCAATCTCTTTTATTTGTCGTTAATTTATTATGATCCAAACATTGAGTTTTATGTGCAATGAAAAGTAAATAACACTAAAATTTCTTGTTAAGTTAGAAACACATTAAGTTCCATATGCACTGGAAATTAAAAGACACCGCAAATGCATTCCCCCATTGAGCGAGGAATTTATTAGTTATTATTATTTTTTTTTTAAAGGTCCTTTGATTTTATGGAGAAATGTCTCATTTCTCCCAGGACCTTAGGGAAAGCATATAGAAGGACATTTTATGTATTTTAACTTTTTCTAGCTACAACACCTTTGGGCCTTTAGCTCCTTCTTCCCATGAAATGAGGTACAATCCCTTCTTGGGGTCAATGAGCCCCAAAACCCTAAATATGAGAAAACAAAAGGGGAGAGGTGGAAAATGGTAATAAATGAGTGGGAATTTTACAATGAACCTTCAAGGAGACCCCCCAGTAGTAACCCTTTCCATGAGGGTGACCCACTTACTAGGAAACCATGTCAAACACGAAGGTGAAATAAGGAAAAAGGTATAATTTCCAAGAAAATGTTCCATAATCAAGAAATGATCCTTTGCAACATGCTCAAATGCTTCAATTATTAAAGTGACACATACTATGAGATTGTACTTATTACTTCATGAAGCAAGACATGTTTTCCTTTTTGGGCCAGGCTAGTATGGTGGATGTTGCTATGTTGTTGTCAATTAATGGTGATGTGTGGTGGAGAGGAAGGGAGATGTCTACTCAATCTAGGATCAACTAGTCATCTTCCTCTTGACACACCATGTCTTCCTGCAGGCCTCGAGACATCATCTCCTTAGTTACCCCTAGCCTGGGGGGGTAATACATGGGGACATGTGCTCATCATAGATTACATGATAACCTTAGCATATCCTAGTAATAACCATGCATATACATACTCAAGAAACATATTAGAGCATCGAGGGGTGGTTGTCTCACCCTTTATTCATATAATCAAAACTTCAAAAATTTCAAAATTAAAAACTATTCCTTAAAAAGAAAATTTTGCGCTTTTCAAAAACTTATAACTAACATGTAATATGATTCAATAAAATCACCAAAACTATACATGAGTGGAACAAAAAACATCTAAAGAAAAGAATGAAATCAAATGCAACTATACTATGATGAACACATGAATGCAATGCGAGAGTGCAAATGACCTACCTACTTACTTGGGGCTCGAGGCCCATGGAGACCAGGTCCCATCAACATAGGGTAGGAGGATGGACCCATCAAATGGAAATTATATCTTCCTCCCATCCATGGTATATAAATAACAAGTGCCATTATTAGACTTCTTCTTGATGATGTAAGGGCCAAGCCATAAAATTTCACTCATCTTGTCATACTTTGGATTTCCCTTCCTTTTATTCCACATGAGCACAATAATTCCTTCGCCAAACTCAACATAAGGTATGGATTCAATGTAAGGCCGTGTAGTTATATTTTCCTTGACCATGTCTTTGGTAGCCTATTCTCTCTCTTTATATTTCTAATCTTCATTTTCTTGAGTATCTTGATGGACCCTAGATCCTTTCCTTCGTATTTCACAAAATTCTCCTTATACTTTTTTGTCTTTGGAAGTAGTGTATCAATACAATATTCTTGCGCAAAAGGAAAATCCCAAGGATCATACTCAATGACCTGAGGTTCCACATCATACTCACAGTCACTCCAACAATATTGGCTATTCAAATCAATTACATGATTCTTCGCAACGTGTTGACTATATTAAATATTAAATGTCCCACCCCCCATGGGGATATGTGCATGAGTGAGGTACATACTGAGAAAATCTCCATGGGTAGCAGAAAAACTTATTGACAAGAGCATGCACCAAGAATTTGGCAGATCAATCATAATTATATTCATGATGAGGCTAATGTGGGGGAAAACCAGAAGATACACCTCCATACCTTCTATGAGACCATACACTTTCACCTTTTTTGAATCAATACTAAAAACATTCCCATAAGGGTGAGTTATCCACAAATCAAGTTGTTTCATGAACTTTAGAGACATTACATTTTCCAAGTATCTGGAATCTAACATACAATTATTTAAGAGAAAGTCATTTATGCCTAAGGAAAGATAAAAAGGAGGATTTTCTTCTCCCTGGATCCCATGAGACATATTATTTAGGAATAAAACATGATATATTTCCTCATATTGTACCTTTAATGATTTCAAAACTTATCTTCTTATGGAAGGAATCTTGCACATTTGCACTATAGGTACCAACATATTCATCTTTCCAATCATACCTAGTACATCTATATGCATGCAAAGATCCTCTTCTGCTGGCACAGTTTGTGGAAGAAAGTCATGAAATATAGGTGGAGGAGGTGGAGGCACTTCCTTCGTTGCTGGAGGCAGTGGGATCGAGACTTTATTTCTTCTCAAGTATGTTAAAATTTCCCTTTTCCTCAACTTGTCCTTTAAATATTCATCCATTTGGTTCAGTACTTCCAATTGAGCTCGTCTAGTTTCCCACTTCCTGACTTCCTCAAATTTCTCCTATGTGATATCAATGCACTCATCATCTTGGAGGGTAAAATTTGTATCAATGAAATTCAATCGATCCATAGGGCCTACATCTTCTTCTTCCCACTGCCTTGAGCACTCATTTTATGAATGAGGTTTCTAACAACGCAAACACCATGGTGATCCCTCCATGATGACCATTCCAACATATTCAAGGTTTTAGGTGAATTTTCCTCTTGTTGTGGCCTCGGTTTCCATCCCGTGTTCTCCTTCTACTATCTAATAAACTGAGGTATTGGAGAAAAATGATTCCTCTCCAAAGTTGTCAACATGTACATGATATTATTTTGACTTTGGATGAACTAGGCACTCATTTGATCACACTTCTGAGCCAAGAGGGTGATTGGATCATGTACATAGCTAATTGAAGTATTCATCTTCTTTTCAATTTTGACATGAGGGAATTGAAAAGGATCAATCTTTGCGTTGATAAGATGGTATTCAATTCACAGACTATACTCTTTGGCCTTTGCCAAAATTTGGCATCTTTTCTTTCAGTATAAAACCAATTTTTTCTTCAAAAGCGTTCAAGTAAAGGAGGAGAATGAATGCTCTAGCAGACATAAATCCTTTGGGATTCAGATGTGCAAGTTGTCAAATATGGCATCAAATTCATTCATTGTTTTGTTCTCTTTCTTCTTAATTTGGTTGAATTGAATCAATAGTATTATGTTTTCCTTCTTTGTTGTCCAGCTACCCTTGAACAACATGGACAAATCTTCGTAACATGGTAAGTGATTGTTGGGAAATCCTTTAATCCACTTTTTAACATCTTCACCAAGAGACATAACTAGTAGCTTCAATGAAACATATTCATGTTCTATATCATTTTCTTTCATGTCTACACCAATAAATTTAAGGTTCTCTTCAGGTGTAACAACATTGTTTCCGGTGAACTCTTTGGGAATTGTATTGGGAAACTGAGGGATGATGGCCATATTTAAATTCTTATAAAATATGTTAGCCCAAGAATGAGCCATTGGAGTGAGGGGAAGGATACCTTGAAACAAGTTCTTGACAGTGGGTAAATTATGAGGAGGTCTTCTTTGGTAAAACTTGGAATGCTTAAACCTTCCTTTGGGAAGTGTCTTTTGGAAAGACAGGTTCTTAGGTTGTGGATTCGGTAGATGAACTCTATGAAAATCTCATCAAAAGTTGAAAGGAAACTTCCGTCAAATGGAATCACCACACAATGCAAGGGAAAGCCTTTGGGATATACTTTCCAAGTGTTGTTATGGGATCATAAAGGATTCAAAATCCTCCTCGACAACAATGCAAAAACATTTATTGCATATTTTGTATTTTGGGAAAATCCCATCCCAAAAAGAAAATGTGAGACACAACTCGGGACACCTATCACTATCACCTTAATATATATCCCCCTTTTTTTAGTGAAGGAAAATGCCAACACAAGGGAGGCTTCCTGGGTGACCCTAGGAGGATTTCAAAGGGATAAGGAAAGAGCTACAAGAATACCCCTATAGGTCATGGTATAAGATAAAATTGAGGATTGATGAGAGAGTCTTTGGAGTTGGTAAATGGTTTCCAAGGTTGTGTACCTGCAAAATAATGTTATAAAAATTAAGCAAGAACAAATATGATGATACAAGCCTCAAGAGAAGTGTGGAATCAATAAGAAACCTTGTTGTCCCAAAATTGCAACAGTAAGAAAATATGTATCGACAATGAATAATTTATAACAACTGCAAATTAAAGCATCAAAATGAAGTATATGATATTTGGAAAATAAAGATTGCAACTAGTACACAATGTTCCAATGTTTAGACCAAGACTTTGATGACAAATGAGGGTTGTTAATGAGTGTTATCATCAAGTATTTATGATATCCCAACGGTTGTAGAATTTTTTTTCTACTATAACAACTTCAAGACATTGAAATTAGCTAGTAAACCACCCAATCAATATCTTATCATCAATAGAACAATTATCACAACTTACAAGTAATTTTCAGTTGTAGAAAAGTGGAAAAAGAGTATGAAGGAATACCTTTGATGTATCCCTAATGGATGCATCTTAATTTTTATTAAAACAACACAATCACTTAGCAAATCAAGACACCCTTGGAGGGAAATATATACAATAACATATAGAATTGAAATCCAACCTTGAACAATTCAATCTCTTTAATTTCACATTTACAAATGCAAAGATATTCAATATTCAATGCAATTAGTGCCTTACCTACTGGATTAATGTAGTCTCTTTCTTGGTCACAACCATGTTAATATAGGTTTTGATGATCTTCTAGGGGTGTAAATCCTTTTACTCCCTAAAGAAGATGAATCCTAGTAAGGTTTTGCTACAAGGGTGTAAACCCTCTTACTCCTTGTAGCAATCCTTAATCCCTTTCAGTGATAATAGTGGAAATTTCCTTGATGGAGGATGAATACCCTTATACTCCTCCTAGGGTTTGATAATATGATCTTGAAATTAAGAAGAAAAATACAAAATTGAAGAAATTCCTTACCTAATCTAGGAAATAGCATGCAAAACCCTTACTTATAAAAGACATTCCAACGATTTGCTAAGAAAAATAATCCAAAAGAAATTGCTATCCTTTATTCCACCAATAGACAAGTGTATCATCGATAATGAAAAAAAATGATAGAGAGTGAATTTCCCAAGGGGGATGGAATTTTTTTCCATGAGAGATTTATCAAGTGACAATTTATGATTTTGTGACAAGTGACTTGCCTCATATTTATATGATGAAAACCAAGCCCTAGTTTGTCCAATTTACAATTAAATCCATAAATTTAGGCTAAAACCTAAGTTACAATTCTTAAATAGAAAATTGATTTTTCTTTTTTCCCACATAGGCTACAAAATGACCAAAAATAACAAAATGATGGGAAATTAGCCCATAAATCTCTCCTCCAAAGTGGCACGTGCAATGGAAAAACATACAAATGCTAGGATGTCAAGATAGAAGAGTGCCATATCATCCCCAAATAAAACAATAGAGTGGGGCTTCAAGACCACAACACCACCAAGTGCACCTAAATGGTAAAATGTCCCCTCAAATTATGACATCATGCTCCAAGAAGAGGATGTTTAGGCACATGAGGGTGGAATCACCCATTCTTGATGTATCTAGGCCATGACCAAGTTCTATAGAATTCATTTCAAGTGAAAAATTAATATTTTAAGGCTTCTAATGAGTGGGGAAGTACATCCAACCAATGGGCTTTCAAGCCCCTATGGAGGTCCAAGTGGCCTAGTCCCTCCAAGAATGTCTTCCACTAGGTAAGGTCCTACAAAGACAAACAAGTACACCATCCAAGGCTCCAAAAGTCACATGTATAATTCCAAGTAATCCATATTTAATAAAGTAACCACCCAAACATGTGCATTAAGCCCCCCCTTTTCAAACTAAACAAATTCTTAAAGACATTACAATTTTTTCTGAATTTAAGTATGGGAGGGTTTCCATCAGGCCCTATTGGGTTCAAGGAGCGTTTCCCAAGAATACCCTATCTAATTCATGTTGTGAGTATGAGGTGGATTGGGGTAATACTTTTGGGCATGGGGTTCTTGACATATCAAGGGATCATATTGTCTCATCTATGGGTGTCTTTGTGGAGGGTGTGCTACATCCTTAGTTTGCAATGCAACATTTTTTCAAGCCTTTTTATTTGTTGTTAATTTATCATGGTATAAACATTGAGTGCTATGTGCAATGTAAAGTAAATAGAACCACAATGAAAAAACATTGAGTTCCATATGCACTGGAAATTAAAAGACACCACAAATGCATTCCCCCATCAAGCGAGACATTATTAGTTATTTGTTTTCTTTTTTTGTAAAAGGTCCTTCATTTTTATGGAGAAGTATTTCCTTTATCTCAGGAGATTAGAGAAAGAATATAGAAGGATATTTTATGACTTTTAACTTTTTTAGATACAAGACCTCTCGACCTTTATCCCCTTCTTCCCATGAAGTGAGGGACAAGCCCTTCTTGGGGTTAATGAGCCCAAAAACCCAAATATGAGGAAATGAAAGGGAAGATGTGTGGAAAGTGTTAAGAAATGAGTTATAATGGTATGATGAACCTTCAAGGAGACCCCCTAGTAGCAACCCTTTCCCTGAGGGTGACCCACTTACTAGAAACCCATGTCAACTACCATGGTGAAATAAGGAAAAAGGTATAAATTCCAAGCAAACGTTCCTTAATCAAGAAAGGATCATTTGAAACATGCTCAAATGATTCAATTATTAAAGTGACACTTACCATGAGACCATAATTGTTACCTCATGAATCAATAAATGTTGTCCTTTCTGGGCCAGAATGGTGTTGTGGATGCTACTACACTGTTTTCAATGAATGATGATGTGTGGTGGAGGGGAAGGGATCTGTCTTCTCAATGTGGGCTCAACTAGTCATCTAGATCTTGACACTCCATGTCTTTGACCTACATGCCTCGAGACTCCATCTCCTTTGTTACCCCTAGCCTAGGGGGTAACAAGGCATAAACAAAACACTTAATATACATCTTGATTCTTCTCATGCACACGTCATTTCATGTCAACAACATAATTCCATTATCCTATTACTTTAAGTATGCGTACTACTTTTCTATAAGAAGTGTATCAAAGGATTCCATGATCCCTTTTATATTAATTATAAGTTGCTTTTTCTTCTTTAGTGTATGGAATTTTCTATCAATTCCTTTCAAGGTTATATTGTGAGTACAAGTTTACTTGTATTATCATTTAGGGTTTAGGAAAGTCATTCCTATATTCTATGGGAATAATAAACACATGTGTTATATTTTATTCTATTCTACACTTCATATCACATGTTTCAAAATCATTAAGTCCATTTTATGAGTTTTGGGATTTTCTTAGTTCATATATTTATTCTCCTAGTATAGGTTTTAGGGGTCAACCATGCATATCATGACCAACCATAGATATTAATATTCATCCATGCATATTAATAATTAACCATTCATATGCATATGGGTAATACAATTCATTTCCTACCACTAGTATGAAAAGAAATACGAGGGGAGAATAATAAGATAGGATTAATCCTACAGAGGTCCATGGAGATAAGTTTCAAATATTCCATCCTCATGTGTTTCTACTCCTAATGCACTCCACCTAGGGTTTTCATACTTTAATTTGTTGAATGAATTTTGTACTATGCCACATGTATTACACCTAGAGTAGTTGTGAGGATGTTCTAAATGCCTCTAGTAGGCCACCAAATTGAAACTAAACAATAGGTGGTCTAAGTATTGGAAAAATTCACTTAATATATTATAACTCCAAACCATACTCTAGTAACCTTATAAATACCATTAATTGGATCCAAAAACATATTGTCTCCTTCATATGTCTCCGCAAAATAATTAAGGATACTAGGGGTGTGTAATCTTGCACTCTAGATGATATCATGGGATATTCTTGAGGATATTTTTCCCTTGACACTAATAATGCATGAAGATGATACACTGAAACTAGATTCAAATAAAAGTAGAGATCCATAAATGAAATAATCTAAAAAAATTACATTATTTTGGCGCATTAATGATCCCTATAAAAGAAACTTTCTAATAATAGTTAACTCCTACTAAACATACAGAATAAACATTTGCACACATAACATAAATCTAGACCAAGATGACCCTATTTGTTTCAAGTTGATCAAATTCATTGTATTGTTTTTATTCCCTTCTTTGATAAGCAATGTTCTCAAAGAAAAAATTACCACGTAATCATTCATTATGTCTTAATCTATTCTCACGGTAGTCAATAAATTCTCATTATGAAGGATAAAATTCTTAAGTATTAAGTCATCATGAGTTATGTGGTGCAATTTCCATTATGAGTGTGAAGTTATATCTGTATTTTAGGTATCTTTGTTTCTTTTTATTTAACCACATAGTTGGCCAAAATCAAATGTGTAGCTACTTAACCTATTTTGTAAGGTTGTTGCAATATAAGGGCACCTTTATGATATTGGATCCTTTATAAGTAAGTTGCTTATTTAAAAGAGTAGTATTTTCAGGTTTTCTAACAGTTTCACTACATATTGTGTTATGTGTGTTATGTTTGAGCAGTTGTTCAATATTCTCACTTACAGTTACATTCTTACTCATATTTTTAATAAAACCAATAAAAAATGGATAACTTGCCAAATACCCTAATTTGATATTTTCTTTAAGTATCTATACATATTAATATTTTTGTTTTAATTATACAATTCATTTTAGTAAAATAAATAGGAAACCACTTTGAGAAATTGTTCATCTTATCAATATTACCCATTTAAATAAATTACAATAGTATAGCTCATATTATTTCAAATGTACACTTCTTCACAGCCTTTTAGGTATGCACTATTAAAATGCCCTTCTTAAAAATAACACTATTGTTTAAAAAGGTGAATAACAATGATGTTGTTAGTCCTTTCCATAAGGTAATAAAAAAAAATAATGTGTTGTATTGCCAAGATTTTTCCATTGTAAAATTCAAAACATAAGTAGTGTTTCAATGACATAAAATATATCGCTGCAAATATCAAAGTGTTACAAGCGTATCCACATTAATGTTATAAAATTTTCATTCCAATCTTGTGGCATATAGTAATAGTAAAAGAAGACTTCTTTGGTCTAGCAAGGTATAATTACCTCTTATTAAGATAATTATGTTGTTGTTTTATCGGAAGGAATACGATGAACGAAACCTTGATTGAACCATTGTGATATGATGAGCTCATCGAGAGAAACAAAAATCAATTCATATTGTTTTTTTTTTGCCAATTGTTGATTCATATGCTTTTATTACCTGTTGTTTTTAGCTTATAACTTCAAAATATTAGCTTCCAATAATATATAATGTATACCAGATTTATATATGTATTTGTTTATAAATCTGTTATAAAATGAATTTTATTATTAAAATATAAATATTGATATTAAAATAATTTAATATATAATTTATCTATATATTTAAAAATATATTTTATTAAATAACAAAAATAAAGAGATTAATGGACAAATAAATACGTTAACTATACTGTATTCTTTAAAATTATGAGCTCTATAACTAAAATTTATTTTAATATTTAAAAAAATTAAGACAATAGAAAATTTAAATCAGATCAGATGTTTTAAAAGTTAGCATGAATAAAATACAATTAACCCTCCATTTATTAAGGCATGAATCAAATAAAACTAACTCTCCATTTGGCTATGTTTTTTGGTTTTTGGGTCACACATGGCAAGATGATGCTCAAACCAAATATTGTTTTCAGCCTCATGTTGGTTTTCTCTCGACCCTCTGTGCTAATTTTGGAAGTCTATCCGTCCTTGTTATTTCCTTTCATTTGTAGGATGGGTTTGTGATGCTTTACAATGATTTTATTGAACCATTTATTTCAGTAAGGTTTTTTCATTCTCATATAGAAACGTGCACATGGAGTGGTGCAAATGCAGAGGAAAAATAAGCGGGAGAGAAATTGG
>ML789128.1:24388-77304 GCA_009831015.1 Picea engelmannii | reverse complement strand
CTCGGACTCATTCACAAGAAATCTCAACAATCCAGATATAGTCATGGGTTTCTTGAGTCCACATGCTTCGAGAGATATCAACTATTCTATCATTTCCAGATTCTCCCTGTAAAACAAGAGGTCCTATCATATACAAGGATAGACGTCATTTTAGGAATAGAAGTATATAGGGAAAACAATCTCATCAAAGTTATTAAGTTGTGTATAGAGGGACGTCTGGTTGTGAATATTTCAACTTGTCAATCAACTTGTCAAAATGTAAAGAGTTCTTCTCAATGAAGAACCGACATAGCTCGGCCATGTTTAGGAGGTAGGCCGTATGGAAGAGGCTTTCATGATTGTAACTCGATTTGAGGTATACTTTATTTCTTTATTCAATATCAAATTGTTCTTCAACAAACGTTTTTTCAAGTTCCAACATATTGATTGAAAATTTGATAAATTTGTTGTGAAGAAAATTAGTTCAATATCAAGTTGTTATTCAACATAGTTTTCTTTTTGCAAGTTTCAAAAGATTGATTGAAAAATTGATTTGCAACTTCCAATAAATTGATTGAAAAATTGATACCTTTGGGGTGAAGATAATCCTTTCAGCCATATTTAAAGCGCCAAGAGATGGAATACAGAAGTGATGTAGGAGCATCTCTCCAACTCAGCATAAGCACGAACCAACCAACACATCCAGCGCACATTCATGAAAGGGAGAGGCACAACCCTCTCGTTTTCCAAAATTTGAATTTGAATTTAATGTTGTAAGGCTAATAGAGACTAGATCATGCCTTTGTACAGGTAGTGGTTGAGGTTTCCTTTAATGGTTACCTGCAGCTAAGTCCAGATCAGTCAGGTCTGCGACCTCCTTTTTTGTAATGTAGTCGTAGGAGTAGGAGCCGCTCTGAGATAGCGATAGCACAGAGGCAACAAATGAGGATAAGCTCAAGAGAGCCCTTTTTTGTAAGGAGTCGCTTGAGGAGTAGGGTGGAGAGGGAGAATAGGATAATTCTCAGGTAGAGAGATCTCGAGGGAGAGAACTGAGACTCTATAGTAGTCCAGTTTTTGTAAAAACACATTTTGTATAGACATTTGGAGATTAATACAAAGAGCAGTTTTTCCTGCCCATGAATTGTCTGTGTATGTTTATGCATTTGAATGTCACCTGTATGTTGTAGATACAGGTTATAGATAGATTTTACTATCTGTTTGTGAGTTTGTCGGTTTCTATCTGGGTTCTTTAGGCCGTGCAAGGAGTGCACAATAGAACATTGGAAGTTTTGTAGCTAGCGTAAGGAGTTCGCATTTGAGCTCTACGACGTTAGAAAGAACGTGCAAAGAGTGCACACCAGAAAGATTCATAGACTCAAGGAGGATCCTCAAGGTTGTTGAACACCTTGGAGGACGAGATGTGCAAGGGAAGGCATAGAGAGAAGAGACAAAATCTCTAGAGATTCTATAGAAGCTCCGTCAAGCAGGCATTGAGCCAGTGCAAGTGTGCACGAGAAGAAATCTTTGTCGAGTTCAAAGACAACCAGAGTTACTGAACACTCTGTAGGCTTTGCAAGGTGTGCATTGAGCAAAGGAGCACCAAGAGGGCTTGAAGCATTTATTTTCAAGAAATACTTTGGACCTGAGATTGAGGAAATATCAGTAGCACAAGGAGTGTGCGAGGGTGGACTTATTCTAAGTCCTGAAGCTCAGGAGGAACAATGCCTTTGCACACAGAGTAACAAAAGAAAGGAGCAGAAGGTCGAGAAACCTTTCGAGGTTTCTGAGTTGACTAAGCTCAGGAGGGGAAGCGTTTCTATACCGCAAATGAGACCCAAAGGAAATGGGCTCGCAAGGGAAGCATCGAAGGTCGATACCTTCGAGCGTCGAATTTCTTCTGAGGGAAGGGAAGAGGCGCAAGCTCAAGAGGAGGAGCACAGTTGTCGTTGGATCGACACTTGGAGGAAAGATCTGGACCGTTGAATCTACGTCCAAGCAGACAGGAGGAGCACAGATAGGAGTTGATAAGATCTAAGCCGTCAGATCTAGGAACGAGGATAAACATCCATTGATCTCGAAGTAAGGGGCACACATTTTAAGTTTTCAGCATTTCGCGGACTGGGAAACATAAGAGGGAGATTCTTTCGACTCCCAGAGATGTGAAACTATGACAACGCACCAGCCGTTGGATCTGGAGCACAGTGGCATAAGAGCCGCTGGATCAAAGATACATGCACAAGGTTTAGTCCATGGGAGATGCACAAAAGATTTGATCTGAGATGTTAGATGTCGTACAAGTAGTTGCAGTCTGTTAGACCAGGTGAAGCTGCACAGAAGATAACGGTGGGACCATTCAGAGTCTCAAAGCATGGGAGGAAGGATATGAGTCGTCGGATCTCGCATAAAGGACAAATAGCCATTGAATCCAGAAAGAGGAGAACAAGTTTTAACCCTCGTAGAAGCAAAGGAGAGGACTCGACAAAATCCCGAAAGCATAGTGACTATCCATAGGAGGACACATGGCAAGCGGTCAAGATTTCGGGGAAAATCCTGAAAGATTTAAACTGTCGATCACAGGTAGATCTAGACTGTTGGTCCACATCGCAATTTCAAGTATCGTGAGTTGGAAGGATAGAGGTCCTTGTCTCCCAAAACCCCGAATCGTGAAATAGCGAGGTTGAACATGGACCCTAGATCTCAGGGGTTATTGTGAGCCATTGATTGAACGCTAAGACATTTCAACATTTTAACAACCAGAGATTCAAAAGACAAAGGAGCAGGACCCTTGCATCGTGATTCCCCAAATCATGAAACCCCGAAAGAACCAAGATCATTAGATCAAGGAAGGCTCAGAGCCGTCGATCTTGTAGTAGATATTATTTCAGACTTTCGACAACCGAGAGTTGGAGGGGCAAGGAGTTAACCCCTCCACATCAACGAAATGTGAAAACCCTGGGAGTTAGTTGGATGTTAGCCGCTTGTCACGGGGCAGAGGTCATATGAGTCAGGAGTGAAGGTAGGAGCTAGTGGGAGCTAGGCTCTATTTTTGGGTTCGGCAATTCGAAGGACAAGGAGCCTAGGAGACCTCTCATTCAGGAGTCCCAAAACCCTGAAATGCAAAAGGAGTGTTGTTTAAGCCTTGGGTCATAGCTCGAGGCCACCAGATAAGAAGGGGCTAGTTGGAAAGGAATCAATGCAGAGGTGTGTGTTGGTTCAGAACAAAAAGGAGAGCCTAAAAGGGGGTGAGTGTGCAGGTTTTCTCAAGGTCTGTGCCAGAGGACGAAGGGACCTATGGATTCATTCAAAGGGTTCCAGCAGGAGCCTGAAGAGCCATTTCAGCTCAGGGAAGAGAGCGATCCAGAGACCGGGAGGTCAGTGGACCCTACTGAGGTAGGGGGTTTGCATCAAGAAGCCAAGCTTGTCATATGCAATCTTTTTCATGATCATTCAAGTCCCCTTCCCATGCTAGAGTGTTCCTTCTTCCACCAAATCCTAGCATTCAATCAACAACTAGTTTACCTTGTTTACGCAACAAAAGGTGGGGGTGGCCACATAAGCTATGAAGGTAAAGGGATAGAAAAGGGTTGAAGAAAAAATTATAGTACAATGCCATAGTTCGAAGCATAGGTCAAAACTCCAGTCAAAGAATCAACAAATTGATATAGGTTAGTTTTCATTTGGGATTTTTAATCTTCCTCCTTTTACTCATTTTATTTTGTGTATTGTAGTCACTATTACCTATGTGAGGGGATGCATTTAATGTCTACTTATTATATATGAGTATTGTAGGACAAATATTATTTCTAGAGTTGTCAACAATATGTGCACTGTTGTGTCTTACCATACCAAGTGTAAGGGGACTAGAGTCTGGTGGAAGTGATGCATGTTAGTGTCACATCCTTGTCAGTATTAGAGCATTGGACTAATTAGCACCTGATTGCAACATTTTCAGAGCCTCACAACCTCACCACTCATAATTTGTTTTTGCAAAATTCATTTTTAATCCTGACAATTAAGAAAAATGAATAGCACACACGAGGGAAATAAATTCACATCAACCAATAAAAAAATACATTATTGTTGATTAATTGGGTTGGTTGTTATTGATGTCAACCCTTGAAGTAAGTCTGGTAGCAAATTCCAATAGCCGCATAAGTGTGGATAAGGATCCCATGTTTTCTTGAGAAATAATGTAATGAAGACCAGTGAATTTGCAGGAGAGACTATTCTAGATGGATATTACATGTTATTCCATTTTTTGTGATATGTTGTATGTCACATTGTTCCTCATGGTTGAGAAGATATGGCTCAGTGAAGTTGGAGAATCCTCATGAGTTATCTAGAAGCCCCTAGAAGGTCAAATAAGTCAATTATTCTAGAAGATCCTAGAAGAATTTTACGTCAAATTGATTGTAACCAGGAGTTAATAATGGGTAAAGTTGTTGCAATAAGAAAATAATTAAAAATAAATTAGCTGCAACAATAAGTTGTGAGTTTTCTATTTATGATAAAGTGGTTGCAAGTGGGTAAACTAGTTGAACACGGGTTATCCCTAAAAGAGGGACGTTGAGTAAAATAGTTAGAATGTAACCCCTAAAGGAAGCTACTTGGAGAGTATAAATAAGAAAGAAAGGGTCTCCCATTAGAATATATTGAGATTAATTGAATATCTCTATTATGAAATGTTATGGGTAGGTACTATTGAAAAATATGAAGCAGTGGCTCTGAGGCTACAAAATTCAGCGAAAGGATAATTTTCAGGAGCCGTAGGGTCAAGACTGTATTTACTAATCTAGGATTTCTAGAAGACATCTGCGAGTTACAGAACTAGTAGGACGTGGACATCTATGGGCCACAGTGAGACAAGGTGTAGACACTTGCGAGTTTACTGAAGGCATAGCATAGATCTATTGCCAAAGTTGAATAAAAGGAAGATCAGATCTATCGTCAAAGACAAGTTGTAGTGTCGAGAAGAGGCTACAGGAAGGTCTAACCATGAGAAGGTACAACAAAGCTATCTACAATTAAAAAAGTTATGTTATATGCTTATCTTAAATAGGTATTTGGTGAATGCTTTGGGTATGGCCATGGGAGATTGATATTTTTCCCTTAAGGAACTATTGGTTGTATGGTATATTCTATATAAGACATATCTACAGAGATATATTGCTATTTTATTGGTTGTTTTTTGTTGGGACACTCCATTAGGCATCTTATTAAAAATATATCTTATGTTATTTGGAGTATGATTTAAGTTTTATGGTTTAGACATATTGTTATCATTATAGGTTGTGATTGCATAACATTGAGGGTTTTATGTATGGTTAATATAAGGGTTTCTTATATCACACATGATCAGTGAGACATTTGTATGAACCTAGTACATGGTTGTTTTAGATCTACTTGGATATTAGATGAGTACTATTCTCTATCGAATCAACCAGTTTGTAAGAAGATAAAGAGATATCAAACAGTGACCAAAACTGAGATAGTGACACAAACAAAGTGATAGAGATAGTATTAATGATACTAGAAGAGAATTTTGTTAGTCTGGGAGTTGTATAAAATAGAGGCATGAACATCTGTGAGTTGTAGTAAATAAAGGCATGTATATCTACAAGTCATAGAATAGAAAGGTCATAGATTTGAAGAAATGTTGTATCAGTAAAAAAAATAAAGTTGTGGTAGTGAAAATGACATAGGTTGGTAGTGGCAGTGACAAGGTTTTGACAGTGACAATGTTAGTGGAAGATTCAGTATTAGTGATAGGTCATATACATTTGGCACTAGTATTTTAGGGTGGTTGGATGAGGAAAGGATAGATGGTTGTATCCCCCTTCTGGTTGTAGAGAACATATGTGATTGTAGCCTCCTTCTGGTTGGATCTAGAGAATTGGGGAGTTGGATCTTCCCTCAGGTTGTAGCTTAAGAATCGAGGGGGTTAGATCCTCCTTCCAGTTGGAGCTGGAAAACAAAGGAAGTTGGTGCTTCCAATGAATTTACTTCGTAAATACATATAAGAAAAAACATTCCATGGTTTTCTCCCACATTTGGTTTCCACGCAAAAATATTGGTGTACTGTGTATGTGTATGATTGTTCATTGTTCATGGTCTATTTATTCTGGAATTTTTGAATGATATTGGTAAACTGATCATAAGGTTAACAACACTTATATACACTATGGTTAAAAAGGATTAAAAATCACTATTACTTATTCACCCCCCCTCTTAGTAATCCAACAATTGGTATTAGATCAATTCCTTCAAAAGGAAGTTTAACAACTGGAAGGAGATCATGGATTACTATAAGATTGGGATACCATAGCTTGATGGAGATGATTATTCCTTCTAGAGAAGAATAATGAAGACACACATACATGCACTAGGATTTGATATTTGGTGATAAGTAGTAGATGGATACAAAGAACCAACCACTCCTCTTGTTAGCACTCCGTAAATCTGTTCGACTGATAAATAGACAATGAAGGTAACTTTTTCAACCAACTTTGAGACCCGAAACTATCCTTTCGGATCTGGATAGGGATCTCTAGAGAAGTTGCGATCTCCATGCGGGATATGTCTCTTAAAACAATGTCTAGATTTATCAACTTTGATATAATGGGTTCTGGTTATATTGGTGCAAGAAAGTACGACTTGGGCTATGGATTCGATTCGAGAAAATGACAAAAACAAATGACTCGGTGATTGAACTTGAGAGGATAAGGCTAACTGAGAAACAATCTTTAGTGTAGAATCTTAATGTGGTTGGGATAAAATACATGAAGTAACTCAAATCACCATTGCGAGCGAATTCAGAGTTAACTTTTAGAAGAAACATTTTTTCTAACTGGCGCGAACAAGGGACATTGTGCAGCGAATCCACAGGTTCGAAAATTTGTTCTGAAATAGACAGAAAAAAATATGGAAAAAGATAACAGGAAGCACATACACAATAATGGGAAAACAATACATCCAACTACTACAATTAGAATCTTTTCATCAAAGTTGCAGGACTTTTGCATTAAGCTTCGGTTGAACTCAAATTACATACAATAGCTATGGTCTATACTAAATTTGCCAACCAACCCCTCTCTACTCTCGTACCATGAAATATATAACATTGTAGGTCCTTTACATCTCACCACTTTGAATTCCAACCCCTTTCCAAAAATAGAAACAGTTACAAACAACAATGACACGTTTTAACTGATTTCCTACTTTTCAG
The DNA here is from genome assembly GCA_009831015.1 of Picea engelmannii. Lineage (NCBI taxonomy): Eukaryota > Viridiplantae > Streptophyta > Pinopsida > Pinales > Pinaceae > Picea > Picea engelmannii. Next base: position 70,100 of record ML789128.1, on the reverse strand, counting down.
AAGGCAAAATTATGAAAAATAGGCTTCAAAATGCCACTTGTAATTCTCAAAATGTAATATATGTGTAAAATATGAGGACGGTTTTCGTAGGTAAACTCGTTTTAAAGAAAAACCTCTCTTGGTTTCTTGAAATTCATCTCCATCTGGACAAAATACGTGTCGCAAAAACATGTCTCAGATAGGAAATCATGAAAATTGAAAATAGGGCTCAACGATTCCTTTGAATCTCCCAATCCGTGACACATTTTGCAAATATGAGAGAGATTTGTATTAATTGTTTTGTCATCGACAGAAACCTCTCGGGGATTTTCAAAATTCCTCTCCAATTGGTGATAAATTGATCTAGAAGTTGACCACTAAGCCAGTCATTTGCGTAGTGCGACTTGTAGCCTGTGCGTAGGAAAATCCACTACGCGACAGAATCCTCTGTGCGATGAAATCTTCTATGTGAAAACATCCTATGCGCGACAAAATCTACTGCACGATGAAATCCATTGCCCGATGACATCCTCTGCGTGACAACATCCTATGCGCAATGAAATCCACTACGTGACAAAATCCACTACGCGACGAAATCCACTGGGCAATGAAATTCTTTGTGCAATGCGTAGAAAATTTTGCAGTGCGCAGTTGCAAATGGAAATGGAAATAATAAATTAAAATATTCCTTTTGAAACTAACCATTGTAGATGTTAGATGATGCCAAGCATAATAACAATATGGGAGCTAACATGCATGACTTTGCAAATTGTTGACAAACCTCTAACCTTAGCTATGAAAATCATGGTGCTAACATATGGCTCCAATGTGGATGATATCCTCCCTGTGAGGTAGCAAAGAATATTAAAATATATGCCTATCCATTGGGTTTCTCCCAAACTAAACTTTCCAACTTTAACTTGTAACCTGCATACACTGAAAACCCAAAGCTGTATATGCTCGAAATTGAAATATGAAACTAAGCTGGAAATGAAAACTGCAGATTGCTAAAATAAATGCTCATAGTACCGAGATTATTCACAGACTCCCATCTACTCTAGAAATGATGAAATGAATACTCAATCAAGTGATGCTAAAGTATCAATGCATCCAATCAAGCAATTGGCTTCCCGATTTTCCTCTGCTCATATTTTTCTTAAGCAGGTAGACAAATGTAAAAGATGGAAGATGAAAACAAAAATTGAATCCAAAATTAGCTTATGAATGAAACAAATTCCTCCTTCATTCATGATTGTAATAGGATGTCCACAAGATATTGAAAACCATGAAAAATAATTTCTTCTTGATGAACAAAAACATAAAGACAAGCCTCCTTCATAAGTGTTTGTTGTTTTTCCTCTAATTCTTCTGTTCTGAGAACATTTTCAAATGAAATGGCAGCAATAGATTTGTCTACTCTTCCATGCATATCAACAAAACCACTCATACAACCTTGAACATATTCAAATATCACAACCATATTATGTGTATCAAGGCTATCCTCTTGTTCATCAAACAATTCTGGTTTTGTTTTATTAACCTTCTAGAAATTTGCTTGAGGACTGTCATTTTGACTTTCAAATGAATGAATGGAAATAAGTTCCTGCTCATAATCTTCTTGCAAATACAAAAAGCTAAGAACATTCACTATTTCAAAATCTAGAGTTCCCATGGATGCATTTTCAAAACCATATTTTTCAAAGGAATCAAATAAAACAACTGCCTCTTCATTATATTTCTGTATTTTTGATTGAAAAGTGGCATACACTGTTTTGTTGATTTCTTGAAACTCTATGTCAGTTGTTTGTTCACTGCTTGAAGTCTCCATAGAGGCAGTTTCAAAATCATCATCCATGTCTAGGCCACTTAGAATTTGAACAACCACATCATTCACAGGGGAAGAAAGACAACTTTGAAACACTTTTTCTCGCTGAATATCTTCATCAAGTTCATGATAAGGAAAATGACTTTCAGCAACAATTTCTTGATCAACTTCATATTTAACCAAAGGAGGGTATGCTATTTTTTGTTGGGATGAATATTCATTAAAGGCTTCTATGATTTCACCATTCATACACTCTTCATAACCAAAAACATTTTCAAGGTACTTAATGAAATGTTCACAAAATTCACAACAATCTTCAAACACCAAGAATGAAGGATTAGATTCTCCATAATGCTTAAAGAATGTTATATGGAAATCTTTAAGAGAGTATAAGCTGCCCAATTTTAAACCTTCATACCATAATCTTTCTTACATATGTGCATGTGAAATCTAATAAACATTTTCATCAAATAATCCTCATGAAATTCAACCCCCAACTTACATATGTGCATGCGAAATCTAATCAAGTGCAAGGAAACATCATTTCCTTTCCCATCTTCGAATTTAGGCAAATATTTTTGCCAATCTATGTGAGGAATACGATTTGGAAAGCCAAGAATACGAGAGCGATTCATTGTCTCATACCTTGTAGATCTATAATCCATCTTGAAGTAGTGGAGTAATCAATAAAATCTTTAGGCTGCTGAGTCTTTGGACAGTGGAGTCGCCATGAAAATTTTGAATTCTAGATTCTTGAAAATGGAGTCACCAGGTGAATGATGTACAAAATTTCTACGTTTGAATACTTTTCACCATCAGTACCAAGATCTGAACTCTTTCGTTTCTCCCAGGGAATATTTCACTTTCGCTCCCTAGCAAGGGAGCCAGAATGTTAGTACTCTATAAATCTGTTCGGCTGATAAACATACAACGAAGGTAACTTTTTCAACCAACTTTGAGACCTGAAACTAGCCTTTTGGGTATGGAGAGGGATCTCTTGAGAAGGCGTGATCTCCGCTCGGGATATGTCTCTTAAAACAATGGCTAGATTTAACACCTTTGATATAATGGTTTCTGGTTATATTGGTGCAAGAAAGTAAGACTTGGGCTATGGATTTGATTCGAGAAAATGACAGAAACAAATGACTCGGTGACTAAAATTGAGAGGATAAGGATAAGTGAGAAACAATCTTCAATGTAAAATCATAATGTGGCAGGGAGAAAATACAGGAAGTATCTCAAAGCACCATTGCGGGCGAATTTAGAGTTAACTTTTAGAAGAAAACGTTTTGTCTAAGTGGCGTGAAAAAGGGGTGCTGCGCAGCGAATCCATAGGTTCAAATATTCATTACGAAATAGACCAAAAAATATATGGAAACCTATAATAAGAATAACATACGCAAGAAATGGAAAACAATACATCCAACTACTACAATTAGAATCTTTTCATCACAGTTGCAGGACTTTTGCATTAAGCTCTGGTCGAACTCAAATTACATACAATAGCTATGGTCTATGCTAAATTTTCCAACCAACCCCCCTTTACTCTTGTACCATAAAATATATAGTACTATAGTTCCTTTATATCTCACCACTTCGAACTCCAACCCCTTTCCAAAAATAGAAACCGTTACAAACAACAATGACACGTTTTAACTGATTTCCTGCTTTTTTGGAGGCAAAATTATGAAAAATAGGCTTCAAAATTCCACTTGTAATTATCAAACTTTAATAGTTGTGTAAAATATGAGAACGGTTTTCGTAGGTGAGCTCATTTCAAAGAAAAACCTCTCTCGGTTTCTTGAAATCCATCTCCAGCTGGCCATAATATGCGTCGCAAAAACATGTCTCGGATAGGATATCATGAAAACTAAAAACTAGGGCTCAAATATTCCTTCGAATATCCTAATCTGTGACATATTTTAAAAATATGAGAGAGGTTTTTATTACTTGGTTTGTCCTTGACAAAAATGTGTTGGGGATTTTCAAAATTCCTCTCCAATTGGTCAAAAATTGATCTTGAATTTGACCACTAAACCAGTCATTTGCGCAATGCGACCTGTAGTCTATGTGCAGGAAAATCCACTGTGTGATGACATCCTTTGCATGAAAAAATCCTATGCATGACAACATCCACTACATGAAAAAATACACTACGTGATGGAATCCTCTATGCAACAACATCCTATGCACGATGAAATCCATTGCATGACGAAATTCACTGCGCGACAAAATCCACTGCGCGATGAAATGCTCCACGGAGCACATAGCAAATTTTGTAGTGCACTATTGCAAACAGAAATGGAAATAATAAATGAAAATCTTCCTTTTGAAACTAACCCTTGGAGATGTTAGATGATGGCAGGCATAAAAACAATATGGGTGCTAGTAAGCATGACTTTGCAAATTGTTGAAAAACCTCTAACCTTAGCTATGAAATTCATGGTGCTAACACCTCCAACAGATAAAGATGGAAAGAAACATGAAGAAAATAATTTAAGATACATAAGTGAACTCCAGAATGGTATTACTAAATCAATATACACCAAAATTATGCACTATGATTCCACAAAATACATTTGGGACAATCTGGAGAACATATACGAAGGAGATGATAAAGTCAAGGAAGATAAACTTCAAATTTGCAGAGAAAAGTTTGAACAATTGAAGATGAATGAAGATGAAGACATAGAAGCCTAATTTATACAAGTTGATGAAGTAGTAAAAAACATCAAAGGTATTGGATATGAGAAAAGGAACAAGTTGTTGTAAAAAAGGTATTGAGATCCCCACCAATGACATTTGATTCAAATATTTTAGCACTATAAGAGAGAGAGGACCTAGCTACATTGACCATGGATGAGTTGCATGGGACACTCATAGCTTATGAGACGAGAATAAAGAAAGACAATATGTTTAAAAAGGAAGTAACATTCAAATAATATAAGAATATGAAGAAAAAGAACAAGAAAAATGAAAAGTCAGATAGTAGCAGTAGGAAAAGGCGATGAAGAAATAGCCAACTTTGTCAGAAGAATAAAAAAGGGAACCGACAAATATAAAGGTAAGCTTCCGTTGATTTATTTTAGTTGTGATGGTATTGGTCATTTTGCCAATAAATTTCCCCATAAGAAAAAGAAAATAAATGAAGAAGATGACTCTAGAAGGAAACAGATACAAAAGGAAAAAAGAAACAAAAATAATTTTTTCAAGAAAAGTCGTTGCACCAAAGAAGATAGTTCCTCATCAAACTAATATGAAGTCAGTGATAGTGATACAGAAAGTGTATTATTCATGGAAGTAGAAGACTCTAATGAAGAAGGATTCAATGAAGAAGGCTATGAAGAAGAATATGAAGAGGAAAAATTTGATTACAATGAAGAATTGTTGAGTTCCATAGAAGTTATAAAAATGGAAAAGAAGAAAAACAAGTCACTTCAGGAAAAAATAAAAATAAAAGAGGGAGTTCAAAATTCCAACTCTGAAGAACTAGAGAAGAAGATCACTAAATTGAAAATCCAAGTAGAATAAGACAATAGAATTGAAGAAGCACTCAAAGAACAGTTAGAACAAAAAGATAGTATCATTGGAAGTTTTGAAGCATAGATTTTCACATTGAGAAAAAACCTTCAAAAGAAAAACATGCATAATAGCTCTGAAGTTTTCGAAGCAATTATTAACAGTCAAATGCCACATCATGACATGTCCAGAATAGGATACAACCAGACAAAAAAAGTATCAATCTCCAAAACAATAGATCAAGAAACATAACCAAGAAGTTACATAGAGACGATCATAGGATTTGCTGAGAAGGAAGAAGACAAGAAGTTCCATAAGGAATATCACAGAGATATTCCACCACCCAGAATATTCATATTCCAAAATCAACAACAATTAGAAAGCAAGAGGCCTCAAGAAGAAGAAGTATCATAAGAGTAACTCCTTTTATAATATATTCAACTCCTAGGTATCAAAATATCTTCTTTGGATTATGTTATTCATGTAACAATTTTGGACATAAGGATATAAATTGAAAGAAATTGACAGGAATAGAAACAACCATGAAAGTTTTTCATGAAATAGTTATCCAATAAGGCCTAGTGAAACACAGAGAATAAGCTACAACATGTTTGAATCCTTCAGTACTGAAGTGGAATGGTACAAGTGAAACAACTTTGGACCCAAGACCAAATATTGTAGAATGACAGTTCCTCCAAAAGAATCACAACAAATTAAAAACAATCACAAACATGAACCTCAAGTAATATGGATAAGGAAACAAAATCAATACAAAATGAAGAATGCACACTTGCTCTACAAGATCAAAACAAGAAATCTGGTTGGTATATTGAAAGTGGTTGTTCAAATAACATGATAGGTGATAAGGTCAAGTTTCTAACTTTGAAAAAGGAAAGAGATGGGTCAACCTCTTTTGGAAACGATAACTTAGCCAAAATCATTGGAAGAGGCACAATCAATATTGGAAGTAAGAATGCCAATGTAGAGAATGTTCTACTAGTGGAAGATATGAAACAAAATATTCTGAGTGTAATCCAAATGTGTGACCAAGGTCACAAACATGTGTTTGATTCAAAGAAATGTGATATAAGAAAATCAGATTCATGAAGAGTCGTGGCTACAACTGTGAGAAATCCAAGAAACATGTAAGTACTAAATGAAATTGGAAAGAAAATTTCTTTTTTAGGAAAGGAACATGAAGTTTGGCTATGACACAAAATAATAGGTCACATAAATTTTGATAATATTGTCAAGGTCAGGAGAAAGGAAACGGTAAGAGAAATGCCCCAGATCATGAAGCCAACAAACACATTATGCAAGCATTGTCAACAAGGAAAGAAAACCAAGACCAAGTTCAAATCAAAGGAATACTCCACAACAAAACCACTAGAAATTGTGCATATTGATTACTTGGACCAACTAGAACAAAGGGCTTGAAAGGTGAGTAGTAATTTATGTTAATGGTTGATGACTATACAAGAATGACTACAATTTATTTTCTGAGGAAGAATTCATAGGCATTTGCGAACTTCAATATGTAAAAGGAGATGGTTGAAAATGAAATAGATTTCAAAATAAAATGTTTGAGATCAGACAATGGAGGAGAGTTTAATTCAAAGGAATTTATGGACTTCTGTAGTGAGTATGGGATAAAGAGGACACTCTCCATTTCTAGGACACCACAACAAAATGGAGTCGTCGAAAGGAAGAACATGATAGTACATGAAATGGATCGAACTATGTTAATGGACTCCAATTTGATAGACATATTTTGAGTACATGAAGTGCATATAAAAATTCACATTAAAAATAAAGGAATTATTAGAAACAATAGTGATAAAACTCCCTATGATATATGGAGAGGAAGACTAGCGATTGTGAAGCATTTCAAAGTTTTTGGAAGCAAATGATATATTAAAAGAGAATATGGAAAAATATGAAAGTTTGAATCTTGTGTTGACAAAGGCATACTTGTTGGATTCTCAAGCACCAGAAATGCGTACAAATGCTTCAATCTAAGACTCAACAAAATTGTGGAAATAATCAGTGTGATATTTGATGAGACTGGTGCATGTAAGATAAAAGAAGAAGGAATATATTCAATGAAACAGGTTCACAAAGAAGAAGTAGAAGAAGAGGAAGATGAAGAAGAGCAGCTAGAAGAAGAGCAGCTAGAAGAAGAGAAAGAAAAACAAGATCTTCAAGCATCTCCAAAGAAACCTAGAATTTGAATACAAAAGAATCATCCATCATGTCATATTATCGGGAATAAAAATGTAGGAGTTGAAACTAGAAGAAGAATTCATTCACCGGAACAACTACACCTAGCACTACTATCTACAGTTGAGCAAAGTAATTTTGAAGAAGCTAGAAAGGATGAATTATGGATAAAATCCATGGATGAAGAGTTAGATTAGATACATAAGAATGAAACTTGGGAACTAGTTTCAACACCAAGGAACAAGAATGAAATTGGAACAAAGTGGGTCTTCAGAATCAAACTGAACAAAGATGGATAGGTTACCAGGAACAAAGAAATATTGGTATGTAAAAGATACGCTCAGGTTGAAGGTATAGAATTTGAAGAGATGTTTTCCCTAATTTTTCAGAATGGAAGAAATCGTATTGATCCTCTCTACTGCATGTTCCAAGAATATTAAAGCGTATCAGATGGACATGAAATAAAACTTCCTAAATGGGGACCTAGAGGAAGAAGTCTACATTGAGAAACCAGAAGGATTTCAGTTGTGAGAGAATGAAAATTATTTTTGCAAGTTGAAGTAGGTCTTGTATGGTCTCAAACAGGCCCTTAGAGCATGGTATTCCAGACTGGACAGATACTTACAAGAGAAAGGGTTCAAGAAAGGGAATTCATACAACAACCTCTACATCAAGGTAAATCAAGATAGTATTTTGTTAATTGAATTTTATGTTGATGATATTATTTTTGGAAGTGATGATGATAGGATGACCCATAAATTTGCAAAGGATATGTAGAATGAGTTTGAAATTCCATTGCTTGGAGAATTATCTTTCCTTTTGGGTCTTCAGATATGTCGAAGAAAACAAGGCTTTTTTATCTCTCAGACCAAGTGTTGAGACCTAAGTTTGCATCCCTTCCCCTCTATTGGCAAAGGGGAAAACCCAGGGTTCAACGCTTCAACAACGCACCAACAAAACCCTAACTATCAACCCTTTCGAAAACACCTGCGAAGAAGATGAAGTCTCACTCCAGGTAGAGGTTGGGGGGGGGAGGTTGCAGGACTCAGGTGTCTACAACCAAGCTGGGACACAGATCTGTGATTATAACATCTAGAATAACACTTAGACAACAATATGCATTAGTTCATGAGTCTCATTCACATCGTATATTAAACCCTTATTACAGATCAGCGTAGTAACAATAAAGTTCAAGCACTTTCAATCACTTAGCACATAGAATTATCTTAGATCTAACATTCATTTAACTTTAATACCATTAAAAACATCATACTCATACATCATACATTATAACATCAATACTAAGAAAATAAATGGTACAATCAACATTGCACAAAGCACATCGGATATACCTGGTTCACCCCAACGTGGGGCTACATCCACCAACTTCTTCTTATTCTTTATTATTCTTCAATCTTCTTACATCTAGTCGCTCCTATGTGAAAATTCATAGAGACAAACTCTGCAAAGGATATGAGATCTGCGTGTTGCACACCAGATCCTCCTTCCCAAAATCAGGTCAAGGCTCAGAGCCTCACTCTACACAGTTTGTTTCACAAAGAAACTTACAACCTCTTGCACTAATTCAACATTAACACTTACAACATATTGTGCACATATCCCACCAACCAATGCTTCTTTTATCGCTTATCTACTTATTTATACATTTACAAAAAGGCCTAAACATGGGTAAACCAATGGTCTGACATCCCATAACCTGTTACATAAACCCTAGTAAACCCTTTGATGGGTCCACAAGATCACAAAATAAGTGAGATCCCACGATCTCAGCTCCACCTGGGTGCTCCATGTTTGACTAGGCCGTCGAAGTCTATTATTGGGAAAATCTCCCTATGGACTAGCAAATAGAGTTCAGACTTCGCATGCAGATATAACCAAAGAGAAACTACTTTCTACCTTCATCCTTAGATTTAAATCCCCTTTTCTTAGTAAATGAATGGAAAGATCAACCTACCTCGTTCCCAGTGTTTGATGTCGATCCTACATTGTGCTTGATTACTTGTTCGCAATACTCCTTCCAAAGCTGACCTGCATCCAAGACAAGCAAAAACTATGCATGCATACTACTTATATACTAACGGGTTAGAAATCAAAACATATACTGATCAAACTATAAACAGTTCTTGAATTGGGATGGGAAAAGCATTTTCTTTATTACTTTGAATGAGTCAAATTACAAAAGTTGAGATCGGCTACCGCTCCCTGAACCTAATCCTGGGCTCCTCTTCTTCTATCCTCCAACTACTTTGCTTTGAATCTCCTTTGGCACAAGGAAAGGCTAAAGGGTTGGAACAATGGGAATACATAAATGGGCAGAGTTTCTTTGCTATATTTTTCCTCCTTCCAAATGGGACCCCTACCCCTTCTTTTATAGGCTAGAAGGAGCTAGGTATTTGGACGAACCGTCGGCCATGCATGGATGGGAGTTTCAGTTAACTCACCCATATTTTTTTGTTCCATCGGAAACTTTCCTTTTTTCGTGATTCTAAAGTTCCATGCGGGCTGTAGTGGGCCTGCTAGCGTGGACACTGTAGATGCACGCAGGCTGTAGTGGGCCAGCTAGCATGGACTTTTAAAAATGGAGTTTTTAGAAGAGTTGTTCAGTAGTTTTTGGCAAAGAAGGGCTATGAGATGGCCTGATGCTAGGTAAGCATGTCTAGTGCAATTTAGGTTTATAGCAGATGCCCCCTAATGTGTGATGTCAAAAGAGCATCTGATGGCCAAAATACATTACCAATCTTTACTGATGTGCTGAACGATTGGGCCCAAGGATCATGAACTGGGAGGTGTCGTCTGCAAAATAACAAATGTCTCACCGAGGTGGGCACACCCATGCTAGGGATAAAATAGAATCATGGATACCAATCAAATACTCTGTAGATCCATGTCAAATAACTATAAAGAGTAGCCATGAACAATACACAGTGGAGCTACATCTCGAAATCAGAAAGATATACATATAGAGTATCCATCTTCCAAAGGTTGATTCGACCTGATGGCTGGAGATGAGATCTTCAAAGCTCGAGCAACAACTTCAAAATCTTCAAAAGTTGGGTAGGAGTGTAATATGAGTGTATGACTACACTACCTAGAGGTCTTCGATGGCTCGTCGGTCATGGAATTGATAATCTTGATGATCAGACTGAAGGATTCAGTGATTTCGAAAAAGGACTTGATTGGATGTTCAGGATGGCTGGGTATGAGGAAAAGAGACATATTGTAGAGGGGCCGACTCAAGCTTGGTGAAAAAATTCCCTTGGATAATAGCATGACAAAAATGATACTCAGGCATCATGGCATTAATCATAAGTCTACGAAGCAGGAGGCAACGCAAACTCTCCATATGTTTGGAAGGATAACCAAATGGTGGAGGACACAACTCTATATAGCAAGAAAAGCTTCCTAAGGTCGTACTACATCCCATAGTCTGATGAACAAATGGACAGATGTGCTTTATCCAAGGGCAACTCATTATGTTGCCAATAAAGAAAATACTTTTCCCTTCCTCTTTTTGGGGTATATTTGATTTTTTTGTTCTTTTCAACAATTGTGGAAAAAGAATAAAGGAATATTATGTTACAAAGGAGGAACTAGTGTTGCAAACATACAAGCTCTAGGCACAGGGACAAGACTGATGTTCTAGTAGAATGACACTCAGGAAAATTCCTCTAAAGGCCAAAGGTGTTAAGACACAGAAGCATACTGTTACAAGGTTGGCGTATAAGGTATGCAAACGTAGTTGATAAAACACACAATGGTAACGTCCTTCGATGTAAGTTTAACGAGCCCAGAGAAGGTAATCTCGGTGGTTTTTCATATTTAGTGAGTCTGAAAAAACATAAAAGGAGACTCCATTGGGGTACCTTTTTCGAATATAGTCTAGTCGGTTCGAAAAAGGGGTAAACTAGCACCGATAAGATGTCGATTCAAAACCATTTTAATGAGTGTGATAAGGAAAAGATCACTCGGCCATTTTTTTATTTTTAAGGAGTCTGAAAAAAGATTAACTATGGACTCCGTTAGGAATATTCTTCTGGACCAATTTAACAAGTGTGAAAGAATAAGGTCACTCGATGATCTTTTCAATTTTAGGGAGTCTGAAAAGAGCTTAACTATGGACTCCATGGGGGTTTCTTTTTCATAAGTTTAGTCCCTCGGGCCCGAAAAAGGGATAAAATTATACCTGAGAGTACTCTTCTAAAAAATGAAAGTTCCATAGAGTATACCTTTGTTTGTACAGTTGACTGTCCAGACAGAAAAAGGGGTAAACTACCGCCGGATAGACGTGACTTAAAATTTCATTTTAACGAGCGTGAAAGGCCACAAGATCGCTTGACAATCTTTTCATGTTTAGAGGGTCTAGAAAGGGCTTAAAAGAAGACTCATTTAAGGAATGTTCTTCTAGACCAATTGACGAGTGTGAAGAAACAAGGTAACTCGTTAATCTTTTCATCTTAAAGGAGTCTGAAAAGGGCTTAAAGAAGACTCCATAATGGTTACTTTTCTCAGTTAATCCAGACGAGATCGAAAAGCATAAATGCAGACTCATCGAATGTTTCTTTTGGATCTCAAAGCGAGCTTGAAAAACAAAAAATTTAGCTCATGATATACTCTTTGTGGGTCAATGCCTAGCATCTCCTCGGGGGAGCTGTATGCTTCGACAAAAACATTGTCTATGATGCCAAGGGTTCTAGAGATATTGATAAGGGTCATTTTAGCAATGGTTTCCATATTACCCTCAACATAGATCTTGTGTGTAGCTAAGAGATTAGTATGACAAGACCTATCTCCAGTCATAGTCATGGTGAATTCTCCTACTTCGATTTGGCTTAACTCTGGGAGGAAATATGACCTGTGATGAAGATCTTCCCAAGGTTTGTCTGGACTAGTCATTTCTTCGATTACTGCTTCGTCAGAGGGAAATACTAAGTCTAACGAATCGATGTTAGCGAGAGAACCATGAGCCCAAATAGGCTCTAGAAGTGGATCTAAATCTTGTGCAGGAGTTGGATCAGTGTTAGCTGAATCTTGTTGGACTAAAGAGTATGCTACTTCAGCGACGGACAAGGGCATGGACATACCCAGGTGCCCTGCCTCATCCATCATGGTTGACGGGGAAGGAAGTATCCACAGATCATCGAAGTAAGTCATGCGGAACGATGAAACTTGAAAAATATCAACCTTATGGTGATTGGATATAAACTTGATATTTCCTTGAGGGGGCGGGTAATTGAAGGTCCCCATCAAAGATGGGCACAAACCAACCCCTACGTTGACAACACCTGGTTGAGGATTATCAATCATCGGGACCGTGGATGCCCCCAATGCAGGGTTAGGTCCAGAGAAAGACAACTGCTCAATGGTCACTATCCAGCCCTCATGTGGAAACAACAAGACCCGAAAAACTGTAGCAACCACAACTTACATGGCATAAGTCCAACTCCTTCCTAACAAGAGGTTATAATCGAGGGGAGAATCGACTACCTCTACTTCGACACACACGGTCTTCCCTCCTAACTACACGGGGAAAGAAGAAATGATATCATGTGGTCGGAACGAATGACCGTCGAAAGTGGTGAGGAGAGTAGGTGATGGAGACAAAACAGGTTGGCCAATGGCCTTCCAACAGGCCAACGACATAACACATGTCGAGGTGCCCTCATCGACTACCGTGCAGAAGATATTTCGAGTAAAAGTTTTCATGGGATAAGCCACTACTATCTGAAACGCTACGTGGTAAGGCAGACGAGGTTTTGATTTGGTTGTATCTAACATGATGGTACCCGGATTACAAGTCTCAGTAGAGCCCAAAGCGGTTAACAAGGCTTTCCTTTGAGAAGGGAAACTTTGGAGGACCTCCAAAGAATACATTTCACAAGGGGTTTGTGATAAATCTTCCACCACAGAGTAGTTCTAGGTGGCCCTTGAGCTTGGGTTATGAGAAGCTTTTTTAAATGCACCTTTTGGAATGAGTGTCATTGTTTCCCCCAACGTCTTCTCAATATGTAGAGGAAGAGATGGGAGGTCAGCTTCTTTACCTTTCTCAGAAGCACTTGGTTTACTATAGTCACGCGCTCTAGTCGATATAAAAGCATCACCCCTAACCATATATACGTTTGCGGATGTGAGGTTGTTCGGAGGTGGGTAGGTTTCTTGGCTGCCCCCTTCTGTGCTTGCACAGGCTAGAGTTATATTTTGCCCATGTTGAAATGGATTAGCCAACACTGCCTTTTGTTGCTACGTGACAAATTTTTGGGCCTCTGCAAGTCAAGGACATAGATGGGTCTGGTGGTCTTCCGCGCATAAGTTGCATGGATACCTCGCCTTCCTTTTTTTAGTGTTGTCCCTCCCAGCATTATCGTTGGGTTTTTTGTCCCCCTTACCCTTCTTTGATTGTTTTTTCTTCCCTTCTGGCTACTGGGTGGCCTTTGGGTTAGTCGACTACACTGTGTGTACGTCCGATGTTTTGGTAGGGGGAGCAGCCAAAGCAGTAGTTTGGTTGGCCGTTGTGTGTTGTATGGATAACTGCTGCAACTGCTTTGTCAATTGCTCGGCGGGCTTGGTTTGTGCTGAACCGACAATACCATCGGCATGTGGTCCAACTCTCTGTCTAGTTTTATCCAGTATTGAACGTGGTGCATCTAGCAAGATGTTGTATAATAAACCGGACTGAGAATAGATGAGCTCAAACTGTTGAGCCCTCATGATGGCATCTTCTTCGGAGAAAACCTTTGATGTCACAATGTCTTTGGATAACTGTAGGACCAAAGACTTAAGGAACCACTCAAGAAGGAATGATGGTGGGACTGGTACCTTGATTAAACTCTTTCGACGTCTCCATTCTCAAATGTGATCAGAGATATGGTATGCTATTGTCTGTTCAAAATTGGTGAGCAACTCTGTGCCATCATCGTATCTCACAGGTAACTAGAAATGGTTCAGGAAAGCCATTGCCAGTTTGCCAAAAGAAGAGTATCTTGAGCGATCGAGCTCAATGTACCATTTCGCAACACTCCCAATGAGAGTACGTTGAAACAATTGCAACTGTACGGAGTCATCTTTCAATGAGTAAGATGAGCACCAAAGATGGAAGGTAGTCACATGATCTCCTGGATCTTCGTTAGTCTTGGCTTCAAACTTTGGAATGTCCGAAGGCAAATTCGTCAGCATAGGAGGCCAATGGGGATCATGACAAATAGGGTCATTCAACAACCTTGTCAAATCTGGCAAGTGTAAAGTCGCCAGGAAGGGTAGTTTGGGTTGTTACTGATAACCCAGGAAAAAGGGACCTGGAGTTTGAATGGCACCAGGTTTCCAGGAAAAGTTTGGCTGCTGGCCCAGATTTTGGTAGAAACCATGGCCCTGACCAGCATAAAGATTTTTCATATGTGGAGACATCATCGAATGATTTCCCAAATAGGACATAGATGGTTGGGCATGCATTATATTCAAAGGACTTTGGGAGGGATTACCCCATGCCGGTATCATGGGGATAGGCATAGTAGTTTATCTGGGGTTCCATTGATTGTGGAAATAATTACCCCAGATCGACATTCCGGAGGAGGGAACGGATCCCTGCCCTGAATTACAAGGTCCTGCTAGGTTTGCCCCCTGTGCAGGAGTAGATTGTCCAAAAATGGTGTTGCCCCTAGTCGAGAAAGCAGTTGACAAGAAGGTGTTGTTACCAAATGTTTTGTTCCAAGAAAACGGTGTCCAACCTACCGGCATACTATGCGAAGGTGGTCCTTGACTCCCCACTCCAAATAAAATATTTTGTGTAGGTTGCCCGGTGGATTGTTGATGCGAGCCACCGAGTGAAGGGGACGAAGGAGGGATATGACCTCCTCTGTAAGGGAAAGCATTAAAAGGAGTAGTAGTGCCCCCCATGTGACCTTGTAGAGGAGTGCTAGAGCTCCCTGCCCCTATACCTAAAGTCTGTAAAGTGGAGTAGGAAAGTACAGGACTTGTACCCAAACTAGGCATCTTGTATGAGAATGGAGGGACTATTGCACTTGGTGTGAAAGGGGTTGTGGTCGCCGCCAAAGATGGGATCATACCACTGTGCGAAGTAGTTGTGATCGAGACCATGGTGGCTCGGACTGATGACAGTGGGTTAGGAGATGAAAGTTCTCCTGCGGTGACAACTGTGGTGGGAATTGAAGAATTCCCAGAAGGAGTAATAACATTTGTTTCCATTGCTGTGTGCGACACTATCTGGCGCTCATGAAATTGAATTGGTACAATTAAAGGTGCTAGGAAATCAGTGGTTGGGGTTTCAACTGGGCCAAGAGTGGTTGCTTCAAGGTCCAAAATGGTCGATTTCTCCGGAAGTTGTTCGAGCACAATGGTTTGTAACCCGGTCGCTTCAAAAGACCCCTGTTGGTCTAGCTTTTGCCTTAATGGTGGCGGGGGTGGCTCCAGTACAACTGGAGGCAGGCCAAGAAGCCTTCGTGACTAGTGAAGCTTGGGGTCCTCCACTGTGTGAGAAGATCCAAGACACTCTAAAGGTAGTCTAAACGTTCAAAAGTAACACACACTACAAAAGTCCCTAGAAGATAAGACAAAAAACACTAAATTAATTGGAAGAATAGTTACAACAACCAACACTAGAGAAACTTACCGGTGCAAGTGAAACTCAAACACGAAAGCACCCTATGGGTATAATATACAAAGTGTGGCTTGATGTCTTTCCTAGGTATCATGGTATACCCCCGCAGTCTCCTGTGTATATCCCTAAAAAATTTGGCAACTAGGTTGCCAGCGCGCGAACAGTCACCAGGCGAGTACAGTCGAAAGTCGGGTAGACCACAATGAGCAGGGTATCGAGCCCAAAACCTGTCAAAGGTATTGAGAGAAAATGCTTTGGAAGACAACTAAGGGCCTTGAATGGATTCGAGACCCACAAAGCCCCATGCCAAATGCAAACGACGAAATCCCAAAACAAGCCCTCTATATGTGTTCTCCACTACGATTGGTCCAACTTTGGAGGGGTTATCCCCGCTACCTTTTCACACGTGACCTCGTGTTTATCCCCTTTGTTAGAGGGGGGTCCCGAATAACTTTCACTACATTGGAATTAGCCACTCCCTATCTCAAACTCCAATTTTTGATTTAAAAATGGCCTTGAAGAGTTTCCTCTCCAACCTAATCCAAGGCCCTAGTCCTGAACTAGTTGGTCAACCCTACAAACATAAAAGTCTAGTAGATTATAAATTTAGCTTTACTTTTATGGATTTGTCTTACGTCAAGGGGTATGAGGGTGAAATTGATGATGTGTGACAGACGAAAGCAATGAATGAATAAAAATGCTGGAAACAAAACTTTTACTTAATGAAAAATTTCAACAACTTTTCAATTTTTTTTTTTTTTTTTTAACTTTTCTAAGATTTTGGACATCAAACTCAAAGGAATTTCACTTGACTATGAGCTACTTATGATCTAAGTGAATTGAAAAAGCTTATGAAATAAATGACTTTTCCCTGGCTAATAATGCAGAAACACACTCTTCAACCAAACAAGAAAATGAAAAAGGATTTTATTTTTATTTTAAATGCTAGTAAAGCAAGAAAGGAAAAATACAGACAAGCAGAAACCAAGAAAAAAAAACTCTAGCCTAGTCACAGATCACAAATAATCAGATTTAAAAAAAAAATCACACACTAGAAATTTTTAAAAGAAAATGACTCTCACACTTGTCTAAAAACCATGAAAATTCTTTTATTTTTTTGACAACTTTTTAAATGAGAAAAATCAAGCTAAGTGTAAGATTAATCCTAAGCTACTAACTGCTCAGACAGAAATTCAAACACCTGAGAGGAATAATTCTTGTCAAGGGAAAAGATGAATACCTTACCCTCAACAACAAG
The DNA here is from genome assembly GCA_009831015.1 of Picea engelmannii. Lineage (NCBI taxonomy): Eukaryota > Viridiplantae > Streptophyta > Pinopsida > Pinales > Pinaceae > Picea > Picea engelmannii. Next base: position 52,670 of record ML789128.1, on the reverse strand, counting down.
TATCATGTACAAGCACACAACTGTCACTTAAATAGCACGCGTGCGAATGCGCTTTGGATAGAGACAGAGTGCGTGTACACGTGGGATGACCTTGTATAGGCCGCATGTATATCTAAACTCTGAGAAAAAAGAAAACAGAGAACCCAAAACCAGGAAGAGACCACTGATATTGATAACCAGGATCCCTTGAAGGCTTGAAGTATCTTTTTAACAGAAAAACAAATAATGTAAGGACAAATGATAAGGAAAAAACAATCTAAGATAGGACTGCTAGCAAACAAGACTCAGATAGAGTTACAGAAAACCTCCTAAGAATGTGTGATTCTGACAGGGAAGAGGATGATTGCCTCTGAAGTTCTCTGAACTCCACATGCTACTGCTACTTCTACAGTTAGTGTTCACACGCGAACTGTAAGAGGGTAGGGCGCAGGTACATGCGTGCAGACCTTGTGCAGGCCACGTGTACCTCTGTGGGTCTCGAAAAACATAGTTAAGAAAAAGACAGGGAAAGATGGTATGGAAAACTAGACTCCCTACTAGCTCAGACCTTACAGAAACTAAAAGAAAAAACAGGCAAGAAAAACCAGTCTATAAAACTACCCAAAAACTAAATAAAATTCCAGGAACCCTAGAGAGTCTCCCCAGTATGGTCGCCAATTCTGTTGTTGGGGGAAATCACCCTACGGACTAGCAAATAGAGTTCAAACTTTGCATGCAAATATAATCGAAGAGAAACTACTTTCTACCTTCATCCCTAGATTTAAATCCCCTTTTGTAGTAAATTCATGGAAAGATCAACCTACCTTGTTCCTGGCGTTTGATGTCGATCCTCTATTGTGCTTGATTACTTGTTTGCAATACTCCTTCCAAAGCTGACCTGCATCCAAGACAAGCAACAACTATGCATGCATACTACTTATATACTAACGGGTTAGAAATCAAAACATATACTGATCAAACTATAAACAGTTTATGAATTGGGATGGGAAAATAATTTTCTTTATTACTTTGAATGAGTCAACTTACAAAAGTTGAGATCGGCTACCACTCCTTGAACCTGATCCTGGGCTCCTCTTCTTCTATCCTCCAACTTCTTTTCTTTGAATCTCCTTTGGCACAAGGAAAGGCTAAGGGGTTAGGACAATGGGAATACATAAATGGGTAGAGTTTCTTTGCTATATTTTTCCTCCTTCCAAATGGGACCCCTACCCATTGTTTTATAGGCTAGAAGGAGCTAGGTATTTGGACAAACCCTCAAACATGCATGGTCGGGAGTTTCAGTTAACTCACCCATATCTTTTTGTTCCATTGGAAATTTTCCTTTTTTCATGATTCTGAAGGTCCACGCGGGCTGTAGTGGGCCTGCTAGCATGGACATTGTAGATCCAATTGGGATGTAGTGGGCCAGCTAACGTGGACTTTTAAAAATGGATTTTTTAGAAGAGTTGTTCAGTAGTTTTTGGCAAAGAAGGGTTATGAGATGGCTTGATGCTAGGTAAGCATGTCTGGTGCAATTTAGGGTTATAACAAAGTCCCAAAATTGGTCAAACATGACCAATGTTTCCTCAAAACTTGGTCAAGGGCCAACAAGCCCCCAACACTCACTTGTGACTTGTCTCGAGTCACTCAGATCTGGGCAGCGCTTCTTTAGAGGCCTCAAGCTGAGATCGAGTCTCCTCGACTTACTGCTTCTCCAGAGCTTCCTGGTCAATGAAATCCTGAATCACTTGCTCTGTAATAGGCCCTTCGAGGCACTATTCCACTATCACAACCACTTGGTCTAGCTGCGAGCCTTGTCCTTCAATCTCTTCAAAAATCAGGCCTCATCTTGCACTGACTGTAGTCTCTATGTAACATCCATGAATATGCTCTAGATGGTAGTAATATGTTGTTCAACTGTGCGTTTCTCTTATGATCTCTTCATTCTCTCGACCGCAATGAGTAGCTTCATGTGTGCCTACATAGTGGATGCATATTGTTATGCCTCCTATAGCTTTTCTTCCTGTTTCCTCAGCTCTGGATCTTTTGCAAGGTGTTCATAGGTATGCGCACTTTGATCACTCAACTTCTTACATTCTAAGGGGAGGAGCTTGATCCTTCCAACTACACTCTTAACAGCTTCCTCCCTTTGGTCGTGCACTTCTTGTGGAGTTATCAACACTGCTTGCAGCTCTAACTCTATTATCCTTGCTTGAAGCTACTGAATGGAGCTTCCCCACTTGCATCTTGATTGACTTTGGTTCCTCCTATGCCAATCCCGACACAGAGAAAAGTGATTTAGTCACCACTTCTTTGAACGCAATTTGCTCTGCCAGCAGTTGATCTTTTTCTTTTTGTATATTTGCATTTTCCTCCTCGAACATCACCCAAATTTCATCCTTCTCCTTCTTGTAGGCAGTTACACAGGACTGCGCAACTCGTAGTTTCTCCATGACCTCCTCATTTTCTTACTTCAAGGGTTATGTATCCTATTCCTTTTCTTCTTGGACTCGCTGAAGAAGAGCCTCTGTTGAATATTCTAGTCTTCGTAATTGGGTGGGCTCATCCCCCAATTCTGCAATCTTTGATGAAGAAGGCTTAGTAGGTACTACACAGCTTGAATGGATGGCTTGTTGTATCTCCTTGAGCTCCTTCTCGATTCTTTCATACAACATCTCTTGCATTGCTCCAAATCGCTACAAGATATCCTTTGAAGAATATTCCACGACTGGAATGACTAGATCGATGTCGTCCGCTGTGAGTGTGGCCTTCATCTTGGGCTTATTGGTGTACGTCTTCTTTCTTGTTGAGGGTTTCTATGGAGAAAACTTCCTCTTCTTTGATGTTTCGGCCTTGGTAGGGGGATCCTTTGACGGTGTAGCTTTGTCTTTTCCTTGATTTTCTCCTTCTTTCCCTCCTTCTTCTTGATTTACTTCATCTCCTCCTCCTCCTATGGGTGAGTCAAGCCCACTTTCCTCTGAGTCGTTGTCCTCCTCATCAATTTCTATGTTCTGCACTTCCTCCTTTTTCTTCTTTTTCTTCACGCTAGTATGTCCGTCATGCTCGACCTGGGTGACCAAGGGGTTTCCTACGATATCGCGTTAGGATAGATCTACATATTCAACCAATAAAAGGAACTCCACTGACCATTATTTGGTGATCTCCTTCATATCTTCGTCGGTCAACTTATAATAGGACTACAACTCCTCCTTGCTCTCATCCCTACACATAGTGATATAGATAAAGTGTCGATCTGCGTGAAACTTCATTAGTAGTCTGTACTAGTGCAATGTGTTCAGTGTCATGCGTGGAAATTCCTCAATAGCACATTTTAGCTGCTAGTAGTATGCATGGAACACAACGTTCAACTACCACTGCTTCGACATATCATTTGTATACCACAAGGAGTGCTCCCGATGGGTTAAATAATCAAGTGTCATAACAGATTCCTCCAATAGGTAGAAATGCATCCGTCAATGTGAATCCTTCTATTATGGCATGGTCTCAATGGTCCATTCGCTCATAACTACATTTTCTAGCCATTCTGGGGTGTCATTCTAACGATCGAGGCACCTCCAACGATCATATAGCTTCATCATGGTGAAGTCCTAGTCTGTGTGGTTTTGTTATTCTGGTGAGGTTCAAGTTCTGTAGATCTCCCTCCTGCAAGGTCTTCCTTCTGTCCTCTGTAGCTTCTCATAGCTTGTATTTCTTCTTATTAAGCTTCCTGGCCTTCTTTCCTATAATTTGAGCTTCTCTAACAATTTTTGGAATCCTCTTCCCATTTTTATTCTTATTCTCTCTTGGTGAAAGGACTTCACACTATTGATGTGCTCTTCTAGATTCTGAGGTTAATGTCCCTTCTCTTACTATTTACGGGGTGGCTATACTTATTTCCTGCACAGACAGGTTCTTCAAGCCTTCATGCATTCTTTCAACTTTGACAACTAATTCTCTTGCCCTATGTTTCTTCGACTTGTCCTCTTGTTCTTCTATTAGTCGCTCTATTTTTCTGGTTATGAAGTCCCTTTGTTCTTTCTTTTTTTTCTCTGTATCTTCCTCCTCTACTTGCCTTCGGATCTGATCCTTCTCAATCCAAGTATTTCCTAACAAAAGTGGAAAAGGGGTGTTGTTCTCAACAAATTTAATGACTTCAAATTATTCTTCAGTCGATGTTTCATAAGAAATCATAGGTATATTAGTAACTCTTCCACATAGGGTTATCATCTTTCCTTTAAAAAAACCTATCCTTCCCAATGAAGGTACCATAGAAGGCTTTCCCAAAATTTCCCAAGTGTTTTCTGCCATAATGTTCACGTGTGTTTCTTCATCTAATACATAGTCGATGTTAAAGTCTTCTATTCTTGTAACTATGCACTATTTTTCTTTGAAGATATATGGTAAACTGATGTCTCTGTGATCATCCATTACTTCTTTTAAGTGTAATAACATAGTCTCTGACTCTTTCTCTTTATGATTCCTTAACATGCTTTTACCCTCTTGAATTCCTTCAGATATTTATTGTCTCGTGTTCATCTTTTCAACTTTAGCAATCATTCTTGGAAAATCCTCAACCTCGTGACCAATAAATTTACAATAAAGACAAATAGGACCTGTACCAGGGCATTCCTTAGAAAGATGTCCTGGTCTTATGCAATTATAATACAGTGTCAATCCTCTTTCTTTTAAATGAGCCCCAACCTTTCCTATACTATGCATTGGGATCACGGTGCTGGACCCGCAATCTGCAAAAATTCTTTCTAGGTTCCTGCATCCACTTATTAGTCCAAAAATTCTTTCTATGCATAGGAATAACATATCTTTCTCTATTTCTATCAAATTTATTCAGATCAACTCTTTCTTCTAACTATTCCATACCATTCAGACTAGGACAAAACCTATCAAACAAACCTAGATTCATGTTTTCAAAGAAAACATTTCCACTTATCTTACCCTTACCAGAGCACAAAGCTTTCAGATCTTACCTCTTTTCTTTAGATCAGGTTTCTTTATTAGCACAAAGCTTCACAAGTCAATTAGAATACTACACTCTACAACAATAGATATCCTAACAAAGATTTGTATTTTCTTCAGTTCCCAACAATCACAGTTTCAGGTCTCGACAACAGAACCATTTGTTGGCACAGGGATAGACCCAGGGTTCAATGCTTCAAAAACACACCAACAAAACCCTAACTACCAACACTTTCGGCAACACCTCCGAAGAAAATGAAGTCTCACCCGAGGTAGAGGCAGGGGAGGGGGGTTGCAGGACTGAGCTATCTACAACCAAGATGAGAAACATATATGTGATTATAACATCTAGCAGATCACTTAGACAACAATATGCATTAGTTCATGAGTCTCATTCACATCGCAAATCAAACCCTTATTATAGATCAACGCAGTAACAATAAATATCAAGCACTTTCAATCACTTAGCACATAGCATTAGCTTAGATCTAGCATTCATTTATCTTTAATACCATTAACAACATCAAATGCATCCATCGTACATTATAACAAAAATACTAAGTAGATAAATGATACAATCAACATCGTACAAAGCACATCAAGACACATGATATACATGGTTCACCCTAGTATGGGGCTATGTCCACCAACTTCTTCTTCTTCTTTATTAGTCATCAATCTTCATAGATTCAGTCGCTCTTGTGCACAAAGCCAAAGAGCCAAACTCCGTAAAGGACATGAGATCTGTGCATTGCACACCAGATTCTCCTTCCCAAAATCAGGTCAAGGCACATAGCCTCACTCTACACAGTTTGTTTCACAAAGAAACTTACAACCTCTTGCACTAAGACAACATTAACACTTACAACATATTTTGCACATAGCCCACCAGCCAATGCTTCTTACATTGCTTAGCTACTTATTTATACATTTACAAAAAGGCCTAAACATGGATAAACCCATGGGCTGAAATCCCATAACCTGTTACATAAACCCTAGTAAACCCTTTGTTGGGTCCAAAAGCCTGCAAAATAAGTGAGATCCCATGATCTCAGCTCTGCCTAGGCACTCCATCTTCGACCAGCCTATTGAAGTCCCAAAATTAATCAAACATGACCAATGTTTCCTCAAAACTTGGTCAAGGACCAACACCCTCATTTCTCATTTCCCTATACCTTCATTAAAAATCATTCATTTTCTGTTGGTTAAAGTTGGTCCCTCATTGTTGAATAAATCATTTTTATCATTACCTCTCTTTGTCGATTTGTTTTTGCACCATATTGTGGTTTCCATGAGGGATAATTGCATGTCATTGATTTGGTTTGAAGTACATGTCATCAAAGTTGTAATAGGTTGATATCATGGTAGGTATGATGGATTTTTATGTGTAGAACAAAGTTGATTGCAAGAATGAGGCTATTGTTGCAAACGAGGATTGGCACACTAATTTTGAAATCATTTTATTATTTAATGTGTTATTTTAAATGTTTCAACCATTTGAAATCCTCCTGCATACATGCTTAATCATAGACTAGTTCGTCCACACCTGATTACAGTCAGTGCCATCATTACAAAGTATCATATATGAGTGTGAGAATTGTACCAGATCATCATGGCCATTACAATTCAATTAGAGGATTAACTGCACACGGGAATTTGTTTTTATGTGAAGGAATCCACATTCATTTCATTATCACTATCAAAGATACTCTACCTAGCATGGTTCCTCCTTGAGAATGATTGGAATTGAACAGAACCAAGCCATGGGGCTTGGAATTGTTCAAATCCATACCCGAAGTTAAAGACATTTTTGTAAAAGATAAGTGGCATGATTTCCTATACGCATTTCAAGGACACCACATAGGCTTGGATATGCTCTTCGTGTAGAAGTTTGATGGCTTTCAAAAAATTCTTGGAGATACCTGGATTCATGTCACAAAACATTTCATTGGAGCATCTTGCGCTCTCCCTTTCTGTGGGGAACGGTGGTTTAAGAAAGGAAAGTTGCCTCCCGATCTCTACAACAAGTTCCCGGTCCCTGAGCCCCAAGATCCCTACTGGAGCCAAGGAATTCTCATGGCATGGATAAAGGACGAATGGAAAAGGGCACTAACAATAGTACAAAGATATATCATATGTGAGGGCCGATTTAACATTATTCATTGTTATCACCTTCATTTTCTAATGCATATAAGTGGAGACAAGGAGCTTAATTTACCATACTACCTTCTTAAGAGTCTAACCAAAATGGACAAGAGGGTTCAAGGTTACTTTGAATCTGCCCACATCAATTTGTACCATCAAGTCTTGATTAAAGTTTTGGTAACTTTCACTCTGGAGGAACTGGAAATGCCCTTGGACTATTTCTTGAAGTCTGTGGGATTGAAAAAACAAGAGTAGGTCCCTGATTCACAAAACAAAGGTAATGCAAGTGAGGAGTTTAGGATTTCTTTAGAGCCTAGGAGCTCGATGAATCCTGTCCAAAACAAAGACAAGACAAGGAAAGGCTCTAAAATGAGAAATATGCCCCCTAAAACAAAAAATCCATAAAGCCCTATAGAGTATTCCCATCGCATGAAATTGAGGTTGTCTACAAGAAAGGGGAAATAAAAAAAGAGTGGAAAAGATGATATCATGCACCCACCTACACTAAAGATGCCACAAAGGTCTCTGACATCCATCCACTTAGAGGAAGACCAAAAAACCCCCATCGAGCAACAACCTAATAAGCCCATGACTTGAATGAGAGGGAAAATTGGACTTGGTTCACACAACAAGAAAGTAATTAAATATAATGTTGTTCTTCTAGAAACTCCACCTAAAACATGTCCTCCATCCAGACAGGATAGGAAAAGGAAGGGCGAGAAAAACATTGAATTTCCAAGCAAACCTCACAGAAAGACTATAATTATGAATCAGTTAAGGATGAACTCCAAAGCTCTATTTAAACCGTCATTAAAGGAACCCCAACCAATTCTGATCGAGGATGATGAAAGTCCTAAATTCACCAGCATAGAGGAAATGGTAGTCAATGTGTTAAAAGGTATGACAATGAAAAAATAAAAATCGAAGTCTAGTGAAAATGAGGCTACAAAAACACCATTTGTGACAGTGAAAAAGGAGTATCCTTCAGACTCCAGTCAATAGAGAATACAATATTATGGATTTGATCCTAAGAAGGACTCTATTGAAACCTTGCCACATGTAGGGGATACTTGTCATGGTTTGCAAGACATTAAAACAAAAGTTAATTCTGACACTGTGAGAGTCCAGGGGTCCACTAAAGGAACTAAAGGGAAAGAGCCAGTTGTACACAATTATAGTATGAGAACTAGAAGAAAAACACTCGTTGACCACTACAAGTTTAGCACAGAGAAAGAAATGAAGGAGAAACAAATCGAGGTCAAAACATAGAAGGTTTATGACAACCAACAGGTGCATAAAATGAAGTTGCAAGTCCAGACCTTGCAAAACTATAATCAGGAATTAGAGAAACTATACCCCAGGCTACAAAATAAATATCAAAGACTTCAGAAGATGCACCGAAAGACTTGTTTCTTTCTAAGGGAGATAGTTTGAAGGAATTCTTGAAGAATCCGCCAACACACCCAGTTATCTCCCAGTGGCCTCCAACAATGCACATAGACACCAGTGCTCTATACAAAGTTCATTTTAGTCACTCCCAGTTAGTTTTTTTCAGAGTTCAGTTTACTCCAGCATATGAATCAGTCTAGTTTCATTACTATTAGCAATTGTTAGTTGTTTAATTGCAAGATGATTTTAGATTAAGGCATAATAAGTGGTCATTTATGTGTGATATGAACCACTCCTTTTTTATTAAGTCAAGATCAAAGTATACATTAATATACTAAAATAGTATTTAAGTAAATTAATAAGTTGTTCTTCAACTGATAATGTAGAGTTAAGCCTTAGTTCTGGATGGATGAGAGCCTCTACGATTTTGATAAATATGCAATTTTTGGATGTTTTGAGGGTTCGGTTTTTGGGAAAGGAATATCAATACATCAAAATGGTTGAAATTGTTCTATGCACGTATTAAATCTCTCTACCTGGTGATTATACTCTTGATGATAGTGTGTTTGTTTCCAAATATAAATATTAGTTTATCTTATCTTGAATGGGGTTTTTGATTTGTGCAAAGTACATTTCATTTCCTTAAGCTATTGTATAACTTGTCTTTACTAATATGTAACATGTAAAACAACAAATGATTTGGTGAAGATTTGTTTATATTGCAACATGTGGGAGTAATTATGTTTTTGATACCTGTTTAATGCCTTGAAATAATATTTTGAGTATTAGACTTCTTACAACAAACTATTCATTGAGTGGTTTGTTGTTTCCCTTTGTTTTTACCTCTATTATCTCACCTGTCTGTCATTTGTCTTCCACCATCAAAGGAGGATCCTCATCCATATCATTTTTCCAACCCAACCATGTTATTTTCTTGGTAAAACCAACCCTCCAACTCACCAACAAAATAAAATAACCAAAAAACCAACCATTCCAAAACTTGAGGTGGCCTTGCTATGCCCTTTAACAGTCAGGTGCAAACTTTAGGACCAACACCAAGTATATAAGAGAAACGCTATCTAGATGTTTGGAATGGAATATTTTGAACCAGCCCATACTCCTATTCAAACCAGTTGCAAGTTAAGTAAATATGATGATTCAAAGGCTACATATCAGAGGCAATACAGGTCAGTAATTGACAACTTACTTTATGTGACAGCTTCCACACCAGATGTTATGTAGGAAGTTGGACAGGTGGCATGATTTCGAGCAGCACCAAGGAATCACATGTTTTGGCATTAAAGAGGATATTCATATATCTCAAGGGTACATAAGAGTTTGGATTATGGTATCCAAAAAGTAAGGATCTATAACTTGTTTCCTACATAGATGTAGATTGGGAAGGTTGTATTTATTCTCAAAGAAGTACAAGTGAAACATATTTCTACTTGCGTGAGTTTTTGGTATCATGGCTAAGCAAGAAATAGTCATCAGTATCATTGTCTATAGAGGAAGCAAAGTATAAATAATAGAGAATGGGTCTCCCATTATAAACTATTGAGCTTAATTTAATATATCTATCATGAAATGTTATGGGTAGGTGTTAGTGATAAATCTGAAGCAGTGAGTCTGAGGCTACAAAATTTAGTGAAAGGAGAAGTTTCAGGCGCCATAGGGTCGATATTGTGTTTACTGATCTAGGATTTCTAGAATACATCCACGAGTTGTAGAAATAGCGGGATGTAGAAATTCACAGGCCACGGTAAGACAAGGTGCGAACACTCGCAATTTTACTGAAGATAGAGCATGGATCTATTGCCAAAGATAAATAAAAGGAAGATTAGATCTATCATCATAGATAAGTTGCATATATGAGAAGGTACAATAGATTTATCTACAATAACAAAAGGTATGTTATATGCTTATCTTAAGTAGGTATTTGGTGAATGCTTGGGGTATGGACATGGGAGATTGATATTTTTCTCTTAAGGAACTATTGATTGTATAGTATATTCTTTATAAAACATATCTACAGAGATACATTTCTATTTTATTGGTTATTTGTTGTTGGGACACTTCATTGGGCATCTGGTTAAAGACATAGCTTGTTTTATTTGGAGTATGCTTGAGGGTTTATGGTTGATACATATTTTTATCAGTACATGTTGTGATTGCATAATAGTGAGGGTTTTATGTAGGGTTAATGTAAGGTTTTCTTATATCATACATGACTAGTGAGACATATGTATGAACCTACTACATGGTTGTGTTAGATATACTTGTATATTGGATGGATACTCTTCTCTATCAAATCAACCAATTTGTAAGCAGATATAAAGAGATCAGATAGTCACCAGGACTGAGGCAGTGACATAGACAGAGTGGCAGATACAATATTAGTGATACTATTAGAGCATTGTTATATTCCATGATTCATGAAAAACAAAGGTGCGAACATCCATGAGCTACAGTAAAGAAAGGTGTGAAGATCAGTGAGTTGCAGAATGGAAAGGTCATGAATCTGAAGAAATTTTTTATCGGTAACAGAAATAGATTTTTGGCAGTGACAGTGACACAAGTTGGAAGTGACAGTGACAGTGAAACAGGTTGGCAGTGACACTGACAAAGTTTTGACAGTGACAGTGACAGTGGAAGATTCAATATCAGTGACAAGTCATCTACATTTGGAACTTATATTTTAGGGTGGTTTTATGGGGCAAGGATAGGTGGTTGTAGACACCTTCTGATTGTATCCTAAGAACATATGGGGTTGTTGTATCATTCTGGTTGGAGCCAAAGAATTGGGAAGTTGGAGCTTCCCTCAAGTTGTAGCCTTAGAATCGAGGGGGTTGGAGCCTCCTTCTAGTTATAGCTGGAAAACAAAGGAAGTTAGTTCTTCCAATGAATGTACTTCTTAAATACATATAAGAAAAATAATTATGTGGTTTTATCCCACATTGGGTTTCCACGTAACAATATTTGTGTATTGTGTATGTGTATGATTGCTCATTGTTCATGGTTTATTTATTCTGCACTTTTTGAATGATATTGGTAAACTAATCATAATGTTAACAACACTTATATACACTATGGTTGAAATGGATTAAAAATCACTATTACATATTCACCCCCCCTCTTAGTAATCCAACAATTACTAAAACTTATAAAATAGAAAAATAAATTTTGTTTGGAAATTAAATCAAGTAAATATAAAATTTGAAAGAAGCTTTGGATATTGTTCAGGAATGTGGGTGAATAATACCAGGTCAATTTAGTTTTGACTACGTGACCGAAAGCTATATTCCATGTTGAGGCATGGACTAATAGGAATAATGCATAAACCTTTGACGATCCATTTTAGTTTGGTGGCATTTCAAGGGCTTATGCACATACGTATAGAAAATTTCATTTCTCTTGTGCATACCCATCTTTGATGGGTTAGTTTGTTTCTATGCAATTCCCAATATCTTATTAAGGTTGTTATGAAAAGTCACAAAATGAATATTATCAAGCATAATGTGTCTATTCCTTATGAAATCAATGAATTATAAATCCATGGAATTCCAAATCTTATCTTTCCTCCACAATCCTTCATTAATATCAACTCCTGATTCATCAAGTATTGGTTTCAAGTTATTTTAGCAGATGGGCCATACAAGTGAAATTGGGAAACACACAATGGGAATTGTTGATCCAATAGAGCATGAAATAATAGAAACTATGGGTCATACTAAAACTACATTGTCAAATATAAGTGATTCTATTGCTTCTATATTCACAATAATTAAATTTTCACCTTGTACTCCGACTATGGATGCACAATATCCAAGAAAAACACCATCTCCTCCTACCATCGATATGAAAGAACTAGATCATGAACTTGTTGATCAATAAAAACTAGATCCCTCACCACCCATACTAAAGATATATCAACATCCTAATCATATTGATCAGACAGATTGTCACTCTTTACATCATGATCAACATATTTATCGCCATAATTATACTTATAGATCAAAAACTAAGAGGTTTATATGGATGAATTTTTGTTTAGTACCCACTATCAAGATTATTTGTCGGTGGACTATTGATCAAACATGGAAACATCTATATTTCTACTTGAGGACATCTCATTGATGGGTTTTTTCCACTTATATACTATACAATCGTATAGTCCTCACCACTCCTTTTGATGATTGATTGAATGTAGGGAGTCTTTAATTAACAAATTTTGTCACACATTTCTTCATTTCCCTTCTGCATATCAAGTTTGGAACATTTATCATGTGTTTTGAGACATTAGCTCATGGATGACTCTCTTGAGTTGATTTCTTAAACAAGTCTTGTTAATCCTCAACACTATGTCCTATACACATCTTTATAACCTCTTATCGAGCACTAGATATTGAATTATTACATTTCTGGTGATATATTTGTATGCTGGCTAGAACCCTTCATTAAACCCTTTCATTATAATTGTACCCTTTGTCTTCTATATATATATACCAAGGACACTTAGTCTTAGGATCATCTTATCTCATATCGTATTGTATTATGAATTGAATATATTATAAAAGGAGGTTTCCCCATAGAATTGGACTATAATCATTGACTTTTTATCATTTTTAAGGTGTTGAATCATAATATTTGGTATTAGAGCATCAATCCAAGGGTTTTTCTTCTCCAAACGAGTCATCTTATAATTTTCATGATACATTTTTTTATGGGCCGATGAAGATAGAAAAACTTGGATGTTACTTAGAGGACACATCGAGGTACCTTTGGTACAAATTTCATCTTGTAAGTCATTATAATTCCATATTTATACCCTATGGAATATATGGTTTTTTAATAGTCCTATAACTAGTCTCAATCAAGAGTTTTGGGTAAAACAATGAGATATTTTTCATTGAGTAACCAAACTCAGTGAGACCAATTTCATGTAAAATAGGATATTCTATAGTATTTTAGGTACAATTTTTAGAATCAGGTATTAATTATTAGATACTTGGCATTCTATACAAGTTGACTCTCTAGGAAAGGAAAAAAAATCAACAAGGTTTGGGAAAGTTACCATAACATTCATTTGGCACACCCAACTTTGGTTTGACCTATGGAATTTAAAAGAAGAGATATCAGATTACTATAGTCTGAAATTTTAGACATAGAAGGACCAAAATTTTATAAATACATCAGAAGGAAGGTCAATCAAGAGGACAAACTCCAAATTAAGGATTTGGAAGGTATGTAACTGACAGTTGGCATAAATTTTTATTAGAAGATCTTTTTTTGTTGATTCAAATGTTTTTCTAAAGAGGTAAAAGAGGATAATTGTTATTTTCTCACATGTCTCCAAAGGATCCTCCAAAATTTACGTCACCAAATAAACCTCCAGAAAGCTTAACTGTGACTCAAGAAGAAAAAGATGAAAGATTTTTTTTCACAATTGGGGAGCACAAATATTGTATTTAAGAATAATTCATTACTTCAATATGGACATAATCAAGGTCTCATTGCAGAACCAAGGAATTATTTCATTCTAAAGATTGATAGGAGGAAGTTTGATAGTAGATATCCTATAACACGGATATTCCATATGGAGCAATTCTTTGATCTACACCAAACACAAGGATTAGAAAAGGTACTTATTGCATCCTTGCATTTATAAAATGATCAATTTGTGTGGTGTTAATTGCTTTGTGAAAAAAAAAAATTCTATTATCTCTTGGTCCATTTTTACGGATGGGTTGATATCACATTATGGGGATATTAAGAGTAATACATTCTTTAGTTAATTGATATATCTTCAACAAAAATGTATAATTACAGAGCACATTCAACAATTCCAAAAGCTCAGTCTCATGGTAAAAAACACTCTTGAGGATAATTTGTTAGATCTCTTTATGGTCACTTTAAAGGAGAACAATCAACATGAGGCACATCTCTTCGAACCTAAATCCCTAGAGAAATATTTTAGTATGTCAAGGAAAGTGGAAAATGAAAATATAGCTACTATAAGGGTGGCCACTTGCAACTATATAGAGAAACATGTTACCTCTACTAAATTGAAAAGGTTTACACCTAAGTAAATAAATGAAATCAGAGAAATGGGACTATGTTTCGATTGTGACAACATGTATAGTAAGGGGCATAAATGTAGTGAGAAGAAATTATTCTACATAGACAATGAAAAGGAAGAAGATCAATAAGTGGAACCATCACAAGATCTAGATCTAGAAGATACTACTCCAACAATATCTTTTCATGCATTTGTTGGATATTTGGTTTGGATAGTTGGTTGTCATTGATTTCAACCATTAGAGATTTATGTCAACCCTCAGAGAACTTCAAAATCCCTAGAGATTTGGTTGATATTGATGGTGAGCTAGTTGTCAATAAGAGTGGTTGATGTCAGCATATGTGATGGGTGCATTTGAAGAATTCTACAAGGATCCCCAAAGGTGTGGTTATGGAATCCAAAATTGATCAAGGAAAAAGGTCATGAAGGAAAAAGCCAATGCAGGTAACACACTCATAGATGGATAGTCCTTGTCATTCCATTTATGGTGATATGTGGTATGCCATGTGGTTCCTCATGGTTGAGGAGTTATGGCCTTGTGAGATAGAAGCTGCAAAGAATGGTTAAGAAGCCCCTAGTTGGTTACAAGTCAATTATTGAAAAGGTGAAGTGGTTGTAATAAGAAACCCCTAAAATAAGGAAAGAGGTTACTTAGAAAAAGTATAAATAAACCTCAAGGAGTCTCTCATAAGGGCATTCACACACACACACTCTATTGAATATCTCTAAGTGAATCAGTGCTATGGTTTATCTTTTATTGGAAAATCTAAGGTCAAATATGAGGTAGCAAGTCTGAGGTTACGAAGGGAGGTCGAAGGTGAAAGTCTCATATTTGCAACAAATGTGAGTAACCCTATTTTCTGAGGTATCTATAGGTTACAGGTCAAAAGGGCATGGATGTATGCAGGATTTAGAGGATAAAAGCACAGATATTTGTGGGTAGTAAAAGAGAAAGTTGCAGATCTATGAAAAGGCTTGTGAAAGGTTGTGAAGAGGTTCTTGTACCATCTTGATGAGGAATGTGGAAGAGTTACATGCCATTATTACAAAGTATCAGGTCAGCTACAGGATCAAAGGTAAGTTTTAAAGGTTATTATTATGTTGTTATAACACATACATAGTGGTGATGATACATGGTTTGGTACACTTTGGTGATGACATGATACCTTGTTAGAAGTACACTATTGGTTATCTGGATATATGGTTTGGTATATGTCATGGCTATGGTAGTACATGTATGAGTTGCATATCTTGGTGATATTGGTACATGTATGAGGTGAATGTCTTGGTGACATTGGTACATGTTGAGATACATCATTGATTAGTAGCACGTCTTGTCTATATAGGTATCTTGGTATTGAGGTTATCTTAGTTAAGGTTGAGAAACTTCATTGACGATATCCTATGGTACATGGCATGATTGAGTTATATGGTATATGGTTGAGATACATTGTTTGTACATGGTATGATACAGGTGTTGATGTACATTGTGGATGTACATGGTTGATGGTTGAGGTACATGGTACAGGTGTTGGTGCATGGTTGATGCGCTTGTTGTGGTATAGGTGTTGGTTCATGGTTGATTCACTTGTTGTTGTACAAGTGTTGGTGGATGGTTTATTCACTTGTTGTGGTAAACGTTGTGTTACACGATTGATTCTTGTTATTATACAGGTTGATGGTTGAGACACATATCTTGTGATGGTATGTTGGTTATATTGGTATATTCTTGGTAGAGGCATGTGTTAGTGATGTTGGAAAACTATTTAGGATGGTTCCTTGGTATATGATCCATGTAAGAGGATATAGTTGAGTATCAATGATAACGATAGGTTGGACAATTTGATGTGACAGTGGTAGTGATAGTGACAATAGGAGTGATAGTGGCAGTGACTGTGTTAGTGAAAGTGAGTATACATTTATATTTTAGGGTGGTAGGATGGGGAAAGGAAAGGGAGTCATAGCCTCCTTCCAGTTAGTGGCGGAGAACTCAGGAAGTTGGAGCTTCCTTCTGGTTGGAGCGTGAGAATCAATGGGTTGTCGCCTCCTTTTGGTTGGAGCTAGAGAATTCATAGATATGTAGATTCCTTAAGTTTGGATCTTGCAAATAGGGGGTTGTAGCATCCTTCCAGTTGTAGCTGAAGAATTGGAAAGTTGGTGCTTCCTATGAATGAATTCTTGATATATATAAAAAATCATTCTGTGGTTTTCTCCCATTTGGGTTTCCACGTAAATATTGGTGCACTATGTATTTTATGTGATGATGTTGATGTGATGCTATTATAATGATATATTGAATTCATTCATAGATGATACATTTATGATATGCTGCTAATAAATTTGAAGTGTATATATTTTGGTAAAAAGTGGTAAAAGTGCCACCCCCCCACCCTCTTTGTATTCCAACAACATTGGCCAACATCAGTACTCCACAAAACCTCAATATAGAAGGATATGTCAAAAATAAAAAGGTAATAGTGTTGATTGATTTTGGTAGTACCCATAAATTCATAAATTATAAATTAGCAAAATATCTCTATTTATTTGTATATCCAACACCAAACTTTCAAGTAATGATTGCAGATGGAGGTACCATAAATTGCTTTGGGAAGTGCCATAATATTAATCTCAATATGGGGGAGTATTTATTGGATAATCCCATTACTACCATCCAAATGGGTGGTGTTGATATTGTATTTGGGTTCCAATGGTTACAATCATTGGGAAGAATGGACCTTAATTTTTAAGATCTTTTCATGAGATTTTCATCAAAAGGAAAGGAAATTGAGCTTAGAGGTATCCAAGTGAATCCCTACAAAGTGATAGGCTCTAAAATCATGACAAAATTACTCAAAAAGGGACATGATAGTGTAATTTCACAATTGTGCTCACGTGATGTTCAAATATTTATAGCCTTTGCTCCAATGGATCTCTAAAAAGTTATCAACAATAATTCCAAAGTATTTGGAGAGATTCCTAAGGGTATTCCACCTACTCAAGATCATTCCCATGCTATTCAGATGCGACCGAGAAGTGTACATCCAATCTTCCATTATTCTTGCTCAAAGAAGATAATCAATGAGAAGATCATAACGCAAACCATTTTATCAAAGATTAATGGATATGGGGAAATAGTATTAGAAACATAAATGATCCTTGAAATGTGGATTAAGAAGCTACAAAATTGAGCAATTACTAAGTACCTCCTTAAATTGAATAACCTACTTGTTTAAGAGATGACATGGGAAGATGATTTCTTCATGCAGACATACCTGTGGTTGTAAAGTGTTGAGGAAAACACTTATTTGAAGAGGAGGGGAATGTTAAGTCTTATAAAAATCTACATACAAAGCCCATGTTATGTATAAAACCCATTATTAGCTCCTAGATATTAAATTATTACATTTCTAGTATCATATTTGTATGTCCTCTAGAATCCTTCATTGCACCCTTTCATTATAATTGTACTCTTTGTCTCCTATATATATGCCAAGTATACCTAGTCTTAGGATCATCTTCTCTGATCTCATATTGTATTCGAAATTCGATATATTTTAAAAGGAGGTTTCCCCCTTGAATTGGACTATAAGAATTTAGGTTTTATCATTTTTTAAGTTGTTGGATTAGGACAAGGTTCACATGAAGTGGTTTTGGAGACTATATTTTTATAGAAGGACTCTCTATTACCGAAATTGCAAGAAAATTCTGTGTCATGACTTTTGTGACATATTTGGCATGTGGTTTTCATATATGTTATGTTACAAGGTATATTTTTACAATGGAATATCCCTATGTTGGGGTTTCATTCACCATTAATACTGCTCTTCTTCTCTCTTATTATTTTCTTCCTAAGTATTACTTCATTTATTTAATTTAGAATTACTAACTATGCCATTAGTGTCATATTAGAAGCTCTTCACAACAAATTAGGATCAGAAAAGGATGTCTCCTCTCCTTATTCCTACTCTACAAAAAGTTTCAAGTTATTCTCGAATAAAATTTGTGCATCACTTACCTTTTTAGTGTAGTAAATCTAAATGATTTTTACCTTACAAAACAAATAATAAATTACACTTTGAAAATACTAGAAATTTATAATAATAACTAACATACACACTATACATTCAATACTAGATAGTAGGAATCAATTGTCTCTATGAAATGAAAAGTTCATTTTCACCCTGATAAGAGAGCATTGTCTTCATACCATAGATTAATACACCATTATAACACGATATATTAGAATTAAAGGTAAATCGAACCTATACAATTTATGAAAATCAATTAGTGGGGGTGAAATCAAGAAGATGGGTGTATATTTTTCTTGTTTTATGAGAAAAAAAACTTTATTTCACAAGTTCTTCAACTTCCGGTATACAAAAGTATTTTTGTTTATTTAGAATTTCACTTTATAGTAAAAAAATTTTTTTGTGAAGAATTTGGTTATCTTTCTACTGACTATTTTTCAAATTATTTTTATTGAGATTTGATATGTCAATTTGGCAATTGTTTCACAGTATGTTCCTTAAAAATGAAAGGAATGATATTGAGTTATGTTTTCCCCCAACAATGTATCTATTATTAAACTTTTTTTTTGACAAACTAAATACACTGCAACAATATACAAAGCCTTTATTTTCTTATGACTATAATTTTGAATCTAACGGATGGATGTTATAATTTCTAGAATTTTTTGAAATTGACCAAGTTGAAACAGTTGTAGATTTTAAACACATGTTTTCCCCTACATTGTATCTATCTTAATTTGTGCTTAAAATTAATATCTAAAAATACCCTTTTGAAGAGAACAATTTAAGGATTGTGAATAATTTTTTTTCTAAATTTTCCAGTGTGTATTTTTAGAGATATGGATATTTCATTTCACTAAATCATAATGTCACCTAAAAATATTATGCAGTGATTTTTTCATAAAATTAACTAAAATTAGATCAAAATAATGAAAATGAAAACAAATTATATCCATAGAAAGTAGATTGAATTTTGCAAATACTGATGTCAATTTCAAATCTAAAATCTAAGTATTTAAAAGAGTCTGCAACCTCCAAAGTGTAAGGAAGTTGGAGGGAATTATCCGGTTCTTGCAAACAATCCCATTTGTAGGTTTTTGGCTGAAAGAATCTTTTGGCCGATTTTTTTTTTCGGCCGAAAGATATTTGATTAACGGAATCCATAAAAAATAAATAGATTCCTAGTTTCTTCGGCCAAAATTTGGGTGAGAGAATTATGTCGGTTGGAAAAAATGAAGAGACACATTGTTTTGCTTCAATTGGCACCAAGTATTAAAAATATTCCTTCATCTTAACCAATTTAACACAATTGACACTCTCGTTTCATGGTTTTTCATATGTGGAGTGCCTAAGAAAAACTTTGAGTCATTTTTTTTCATTTTTTCATTGTTTTGAATAAGGTGGTTGATGTTTTGAATGCAAAAAAAAATTATATGTTGAAGGAGTTGTTGGAAATACTGAGAGGGGGGTGAATCATTATTTAGAGCAATTAGTATTTTTGAACTTGTACTTCAATCATATCATGTATTCAATTTATATCTAATCAACAATGCAGAATATTATAAGAGATAGAACAATAAACCATGCACAATATATAAGAAGTAATCATGTATTATTATTCAAAGGAAGTAATGAATTCCAAATGTAGCTAGAGCTTCCATATATAAAGGGAGGGATAAACCTCCAAAAGTAAGATACAATCCTCCAATATCAAGAGAGGGTTTACCTCTCCATCTTTTTCCCTTCCTTCCACCCAATAATATACGAGAGATAATGAAACTTTACATTAAATTATCACCATCAACCAACCATCACATAGAAACTGATAATGCTTCCTGAGACTTCTTCAACTTCTGAAATTTTTCACTTCTTGGAATACTCTGATCTTGTAGATAATATTACTCAATGTATTCTCTAAAACTCCTCCAAGTTTCACTCCTTGAATCCTCCCAGAAAAGGAGTTATAGAGAAAATGGAGAGCTAACTTGTATAGAATGAACCACACTCAATATTTAACATCATATTTTGGAATTCATACATAGGAAAATACAACTTGTACTATTTCCAATGCAATTGGTCTCACTTCATTTTTATTCTCTATGAATACATTATGATTGTTTTACCCGGAACACATGTTTATGACTAGCTTCAGGACTAGTAAAAAACCCTATCTTCCACACAATGTATCTCCAAAATTGTAGTGAATAAAGAGTTGAAATTTTTACCATAGGTACCTAGATATGTCTTCTCAATAGCCTCCTAATTTCACCATCTAAATTATTCTAGAAACAAAGTTATAGAGAAAATGGTAGGATGACTTGTAAATAACATACCTTAGAACACATCACCAAAATACTTCATCCTCCCTTGAAATTTGACATTTATCTCCTTGTTCATTAGTAAACTTGTGTGTGTTTAAAAATGAATGTATAATGAGATGTGTTTATACCCTTTATGTCACTTCCTTTTAACATTAGGCTCGACGTGTAGCTTTTTCTTCAATTCACATTGTAATCTTCAAAAATTCATTTCTCCTCAATCATGAGGATCCACGTGACGTACCACATACCACTGGAAGTGACATGACTTATACTATCCATCCATGGGTGTTGTATCTTCGTGTATAATTTTATTCATGTATATATACTTCGATCAACTGTGGGGTCCAAGAGCCAATGGCTAGGGTTGACATCAACGACAACAAACAATCTTACAACATGTGTTGTTGAATTTTTTTCAAGGTGAAGGCATTGTTGAACACTTATCAGGGTGACGGTGTCATTGAACATAAAATTCTTGATAAATTATCTTTTAATAATTTTTGTGAGAATGAAGTTTTTATGAGGCTATTCCGAAATGTTGATTTTTTTATTTAACTTTTACAGATAACTACACTCATGGGAAACAAAAGTTTGCGCAAGAGAAAATTTAATCTCACTCAAGATGAAACTCGCCATAACAAACAAAGGAAAGAGAGTTATTGGAGAAAGAAACAACAACGTGAAAATATTGAAGAAATAAACGATGATTATGTAAATAGAGATTTTCAACAAGAAGTCCAACCAGGTATATGCATGTACACATATTGTTTATATTAAAAGTATAGAATATTTTATTTAAATTATTGTTTATCATATTTAATTGATTGTAATTTGGATTTGATGTTTTTCAAAAAACATAAATAGATTTTCTTCATAACATCGATGAAGTCGTTGAAACCGAAATTGAAGAAGAAGTTGAATCACCTATTGGTATGTACATAAATCTCTAGATAATATAAGATGAACACTTTTATATATAATTTAGTGAATTTATATGTGGGTTTTGTTTTTTAATATAAAATTTAAATTGAAATATGCAAAAAAATCCAACATTGATGATAAAATATTAGAAAATGTTGATACTAAAAAAATTGAGAAGAAAGAATTTAATCATTATATAAGATATCGTGTTACGAATATGTATAATACTTTTTTCAAAGATGAATCAGTGATAGTACAAGATGAACTTGTACTCTATCTAATAAAGTCAAGAATGTTAAAAAAAGCTACATCATTATTGGGTATTCAAAAGTTCACAAAAGATATAAAGGTGAAACATAATGTCTTTGAAAATATAACAAGTGTATTAAAAGCTTTTGGAAAATCTTAAAAAAAACATGTCAGTGTTGCACGTAGAGTGATACAAACAACAATTGTTTCATCTAGCAATATTAAATATCCTTTGACATGACACATGACAAAAGTGATGGGAACATCAAGAAAAACATTGTACATACATAGAAAATTTTGATTGCAAATGATGAACTTGCTTGTTGGACAATTAATTCTAGACAACCCTACAAAGATAGACTTGCAGAAAATGTTAAAGAATTGGCCCGTAATTGTTGGTTGATAGAATCTCGTATTTCACCACATACAAGGGATGTGTTGTGATGAATAATAGCACAAAAAAAATATGAAGAACATACAAAACATATATTGCCAATGATACAAACATAATTGTTCAATAAGTTCAAAGAAGAGCACAAAGAAGTTAAAATTGTCATCAATACATTTGTGCAACAAAGACAATGATTTGTTAGACCCATCACTATTCGTGACACTTGTTGTTGTCCTTATCATGTGTAATTTGAGTTGTATTACGACACTTTTCTTGATTTTGGTAAAACTTTATGGTCAAGTTCACCTCCTCCTTCCACATTCCATGCTTTTATATCTGAAATTCTATGTGCAAGAGAAGGTGATGAATTATTTTACCAAAAAAAATGTGTTGGTGGAAAGAAATGTGATCATTGTGGAAATCTAAGTTTGTTTCACTCAAAGTATCCTATTGATATGAATTATCAATCATTTTCTAATATAACAGTCAATTGAAAGAGATATGAATATATTAGCAACACAACTCAACATTCTTCAAATGTTATTTCCAAAAGGATTGATTTAAAAGTAGATAACATTTGTGTGTTATATTTTTTGAAGAATTTTGAGGAAGAAATTTATAAATACACCAAGAATTCACATAGAGTTCAATCGAAAGACCCACAATTCAAACAATCTCGTGATATTTTTCCACTAGGAACAATTTTGTCTGTAGTTAATTTTGTAGAGAATTACACATTCGTTGCACAAAAAGAAATACAGAGTGTGTCACCAAACCTTAGATGCATTAAAAAGAATACACAAGTTGAACAAATGGTAATTATCGCCCATGGATAAATTGAGAAACCTTGCAACAACCTATCCTAAAATTTGTACCTTTCTCTTTTGTGTTCCTTTTAATACAACAGAAAAACGATAACAATGAATACACATAAGGTTATGCCTTGTTTTTTGATGTCAATGAAAGGAAATATAGATACTTAGAAAGTTACACCCTATTACAAGTGAAAGTATCTATAAATATACAAGTGAAAATATAAATGGAATTTTAGTTCAATTTGGGTAAGGATAATAAGTTGCTTGAATGCAAATACAAATAGTACCTTGTTCAATTAGAGAGTGCTTATAGAAAATTCTTGTTGGTGTTGGTCCATTGGATCAATCTATTATGGAAACATTGAGATGTGATAGCTACAATTGCATGGATTTGACCAATAATATTTGGTTTCATGCAAGGGATAAACACGTTGAAGTGCAATATAATTTTTTTTTCAGTGCCATGTTGATAAACATAATGTGGATTTAGAGTTTTGTAAGGTAAATTGAATGTATGTGGATTTTGTGCATAATACTTAATAGTGATAACTGCTTTATAATATTCATACATGAACATAAAAGAAAAACTAGAAGCCTATGCTTCCTCAAAAATCTCATTGCATCTCATGTATGTTCTTTCACCTGTATATTTTGTTTGTTTTGTTTGTGTATTCTTATCTCTGGATCTACTAAAAAATATTAAAATGAAGAAAGGAATGTACATTTTCCTACTCATTCAAAAGAACAACATTTGAAACTATTTCAATAAAAACATAATTCATATTTCCATATGGAATATAAATAAACAAAAAATAAGCTAAATGCCAAACACGTTTCCATCGTTATCTCTATAATCACTAGAAATCTTGTTATTCCATTGATACTTCTTTGGTCCTTTCATTTCATTTATTATCGAAATAGAAAAGGTCAATCAGTATGTATTCTATTTGAATCTACTGAGAAGTGGCCATATAGAATCATTATTTTTTTGGTTACATTCATACCATTCAAGACCACTTTTCCAGGATTGGATTAAGGGAGGAAATGGAAAAGTATCGATATTACAGGTTGGTCTCAAACATTACATGTACCTAGTATTAGTATTATTTTCCAATGCATTTTTATTTTCTAATGCATTTTTTTCTAGCACAACCAACTATTATTAGTTGTAAGTTCATGTAGGTATCCCTATTTTCCTAGTTGTTCTAGCTATCCCTTTGCTAAACGATGGATCTCTTCCATTGCTATATATAGGAGACATTATCTTGTATTTTAGACACAACAGATCTAATACAACATTATTCATTCTCTCTTGTACATGGTTTTTTGTATTTTATAATATATTTTGTTCCTAGGATATTGTTTTGAATATCTTCATAGTATTAGATGAATATTTTCAAACTCCTTCTCTATTTTCCTAATAGATATTTGTAGGTTGTCTGATATTTATATCTAGGTCACATCAGATTGAAGAGGAATGAGTTGTTGTGTGTGGTTACATTCAACATATCATAGTATTATTTTCTTTTCTTCTCATGTGTGATTTCCTCCTTTACATATGGATTGTGTCGGTTGGGGTAGAAAACTCCTCACACATTGCTTGAAATTACCATTGAAGTCTGAGGAGGATCTTTGACTAGGAGAGATCTATTTTCTCTTTCCCATTATCAACTACAAAAGAGGTTATTTGTCTTATTTTAAAATAAAAAGAACATGAAATGAGGTGAGTTGGTTCTTGGAGGGAAACAATGGCCTTGAATCCAAATCATACAAGGTTAGAAAAAAGAAAATAATGAATGGTAGACCCGAGACCTTATAATCCCATGTATCTACAACTTTCTTGGACTGGGCATATTTGACGCAACCCGCCTTCCCCACTCTCACGGTGGTCGGTCGCTCCACCAGGATCTTCGTGCTCCTTGGGCCGAAGAACTCAAAGGTTCTTCATTCCCCTCGGGAGGATCTACCCACAATAACCTTTTCCTCTCTCCGGTCCTCCCTACTTGATTATCGGAGGATCTGCTATCGCGACTTCGCGAGTCCTGCACTTGCGACGAAGTCCTCGGATCCCCTAGGTCCAATATCCCTGGTCAACCGTTGACTTTCCTCGGCATATCGAAACCTCACACCATCGCGACTTGCGCACTATATCTTCGGGTTTTCCCGTCCCAAGATCCGAGACTCCGAGATGTCGACCCTTTTGCTTTCTTGCCTTTCGCTAGCTCGCTACTCGCAAGACGAATCTTTGAACCCTTTATGCCCCGAGACCCAATGTCCCGAGATCACCCTTCACGTCAATCACTATGACTCACGTCGTGCACGTGATTTCCGCGGCGTCTCTCTCGCGTTCTCGTGCCCGCTTTGGCCAACCTATCAACTCCTCCAACGCGAAGCGCCGGTATGCTCGAGCTCCGAATAGAGGAGTGATTGTTGAAGCTCTTCCCAACAACACTCAAGTCGCCGATTCTCTTCCTTTATGAAGAAATCTCCATTCTTCCGCCTTCGTCCTGTATGACCTCCACTGAAGTCGATTCCACAGCGGACTAAGGGAACTATCCCTCCTGAGCTTTTTCAACTCAGACTCTGTCCGGGGTTCTCTCGAACACGGCCCGTACTCCGCCTTCAATCACTTCCTAAATTGATGAAGTCTTCCAAACCTTGTGCATTCACGCCACAACAACTTCGACCTTCTCCTTCTCAGACTTGCTACTGAGACTCAAACCCGACCTGCACTCATATGCAAGGCTCAAATAACTCGACTCAACTCCGAGCAGAGTGAGAATGAAAGTTCAACTGTTTATTCCTCCCCTCGACGCACTCTATGCGGAGGAATTCGACTGCACTCTATGCAGGAATCTCCTGGCCTAAACAGAGAAACAATTGAAACTCATTCTCTCAGGTTACAAACCTGATACGCAATCACATATGCAGCATAAAGAAGATAATCATAGAAAGAAGCAAGTATGCAGCAAAATAACATCAACAACACAAAGAATTCGAACACAGCCATGATATTGAATCAAGAGCTCCTTCCTATTAATTCAATCTGTACATGGGGTTTCTTCACGAATTCCCTATCCTGTTCTCCCCTGCTCTCTATGCAGATACTGATACTAATGCTAATGCTAATCTCAAAAAATTGATCCAACAATACAAAGGAGGGTGTCTATATCTTGTTTTCCCTCTCAAAAGATAAATTGTCAAATCTAAACTTAATGGCCCTATCTACCTGCACTAAATCTAATCTCTCTGCATTAAATCTAATAAGTGCCTCTGTTGTACAAGGACGAGAGATTATCTGCTCCCGGTCTATTTCAGTGTACCAGTACGCCTAAATATGGAGGCTTTTATTTAAACGGCGGCACACATCAAAATGGTCAAAACCGTGATGCTGGCGTCACCCTGCGATCCTTTTTCCTTTTCCCCACATATAGCCTCGCGTGACGAGGTGTGGATGCTCCTGCATCATACTCCTCGGCTCAAAAAAAGGTTTCATGGGCTCCTGTCCATGAGTTCCTGTATGGTGTGCCCATGCTTTTGTATGACTGCCTCTGGTTCCCAGCTAGCATCCTCCACTGGGTGATTCTTCCATTTGACTAGGTATTCAAAATACTGCTTCCTCCTGGTTTTCTTACTTGCTCGTTTATCCAGTATGCACTCCATCTCAGGATTCTCTGCAACGGGCAACTGCTTCTACCACTGGACCGTTGGTTCCTCAGCCCCAGCTCCTGTATCTTCAGCCTTATATAGGTATAAATCCGAAATGTTGAAAATCGGAGATATCCTGATGCCCTCTGGCAGCTCAAGCTCATATGCATTCTTGCCGAATTTCCTCAGAATTCTGCATGGCCCGATTTTCTTCATCTTGAGCTTGTTATATGTCCCCCGTGGGAACCTTTCCTTCCTCAAGTGTGCCAGAACCATGTCTCCAACTTCAAACTGAAGTTGTCTTCTTCTCTAATCGGCTCTATGCTTGTACTCTTGATTCATCTTCTGCAGTCGCTGCTTCACCTCCGTGTGAAGTTCTTTCATCGCCTCAGCGAACTCCTCAGCTCTCGCGCTGCTAGTCTCAGCCTGTTCTGGCTCCCTGAGCTCAGACACTCCCCTCAGCTGTGTCCCATATAAAATCTGAAATGGGCTCTTACCTGTACTTCGATTCACTGAATCATTGTACGCGAATTCTGCCTGCAGTAGGATCTGATCCCAACTGCTGCGATGCTCCGTCACCAGGCTCCTCAACAGATCCCCCAATCTTCTGTTGACTACTTCGGTCTGCCCATCTGTCTGCGGATGGTAAGAAGAACTAAAATCTAAGTCAGTCCCCAGCTTCTTCCATAGCGTCCTCCAAAAATGACCTATGAACTTCGTATCTCTGTCCGAGACTATGCTTCTCGGCAATCCATGCAATCGCACGATTTCTTTGAAAAACAAAATTGCAATGTGTGTGGCATCGCTCGTCTTATGACACGGGATAAAATGTGCCATCTTCGAGAACCTGTCCACCACAACAAAGATGGAATCAACACCTCGTTGTGTTCTTGGCAAGCCCAACACAAAGTCCATGCTAATGGCTTCCCATGGCCTCTCAGGTATGGGCAATGGATGATAGAACCCTGTGTTCTGTCTTTGGCCCTTCGCGTGTTGACATATCCTGCACCTGTCAACAAAACGCTTCACGTCTGTACGCATGCCTGGCCAAAAATACGATTTGCTCAGCTTGGCGAATGTTTTGTCATGCCCGAAATGACCTGCTAAGCCTCCGCTGTGCTTTTCCCTTACCAAATTCTCTCTCATAGAGCAATATGGAATGCACAGTTGGTTTCCTTTAAAAAGCAGTCCATCCTGTATCAAGAAATCTATCCATGGGCTCCTATCCCTGAGAACTGGGTTCTCGACTGCTTCGTATGCCTCGCCAAAGTCTGCGTCACCTGCATACATATCTTTTAAATTTTCAAAACCTAAGGTTTTGACCCTGAACTCCTGTAGCAACA
>ML789128.1:0-22391 GCA_009831015.1 Picea engelmannii | reverse complement strand
ATCTGGTAGTCCCTCGGGATGAACTTCGCCTTCATCTTGGCGATCATCCGATCCCAATTCTTAATCTTTGATTTTCCTTTGCAGCGCCTATCCGCCTGCAATTCATCCCACCATAAAGCTGCATGTCCTTTCAGCTTCGTGACAGCGTGCCTTACCTTCTTGTCCTCTTCGATGTCCTCATAATCGAAGTATGTATCGAGTGCTCGGATCCAATCCAGCAACTCTTCTGCATTCAGACTTCCCTCATAAATGGGAATGTCCATCTTCGTCTTCGAGCTCATCCTCGAAATGGCTTTGATCAACCTCTCTGTCGAGGCATCTTCTACTGCGACCTCCCCTTCATCATGTCCAGCTTCCTCTTCAATCTCGGGATCGCTGAACTCTCCCGCGTCGGCTCCACGCCTCTGGGTGGCTTCCATATCTTCGAGTCTCTCCCTGAGATCTCGTATCTGACGTTCCATCTCTGCATTCCCTGCTGGATTTCTGCCTGGTCTACCCCTTCTCCGGGCATCCCTGTCTTCACGATCAAGCGATTGCTTTTCTCTTCGCGGTGGCATTATGTCTCTCCTCTCTGCTACCTGAACAAAGAGAATTCCAACTCAGCTCTGATACCACTTGACGCAACCCGCCTTCCCCACTCTCACGGTGGTCGGTCGCTCCACCAGGATCTTTGTGCTCCTTGGCCCGAAGAACTCAAAGGTTCTTCATTCCCCTCGGGAGGATCTACCCACAGTAACCTTTTCCTCTCTCTGGTCCTCCCTACTTGATTATCGGAGGATCTGTTGACGTGACTTCGCGAGTCCTGCACTTGCGACGAAGTCCTCGGATCCCTAAGGTCCGATATCCCTGGTCAACCATTGACTTTCCTCGACGTATCGGAACCTCGCACCATCGCGACTTGCGCACTATATCTTCGGGTTTTCCCGTCCCGAGATCCGAGACTCCGAGATGTCGACCCTTTTGCTTTCTCGCCTTTCGCTAGCTCGCTACTCGCAAGACGAATCTCTGAACCCTTTATGCCCCGAGACCCGATGTCCCGAGATCACCCTTCACATCAATAACTATGACTCACGTCGTGCACGTGATTTCCGCGGCGTCGCTCTCGCGTTCTCGCGCCCGCTTTGGCCAACCTATCAACTCCTCCAACGCGAAGCGCCGGTATGCTCGATCTCCGAATAGAGGAGTGATTGTTGAAGCTCTTCCCAACAACACTCAAGTCGCCGATTCTCTTCCTTTATGAAGAAATCTCCATTCTTTCGCCTTCGTCCTGTATGACCTCCACTGAAGTCGATTCCACAGCGGACTAAGGGAACTATCCCTCCTGAGATTTGTCAACTCAGACTCCGTCCGGGGTTCTCTCGAACACGGCCCATACTCCGCCTTCAATCACTTCCTAAATTGATGAAGTCTTCCAGACCTTGTGCATTCACGCCACAACATCTTCGACCTTCTCCTTCTCAGACTTGCTACTGAGACTCAAACCCGACCTGCACTCATCTGCAAGGCTCGAATAACTCGACTCAACTCCGAGCAGAGTGAGAATGAAAGTTCAACTGTTTAGTCCTCCCCTCGACGCACTCTATGCGGAGGAATTCGACTGCACTCTATGCAGGAATCTCCTAGCCTAAACAGAGAAACAATTGAAACTCATTCTCTCAGGTTACGAACCTGATACGCAATCACATATGCAGCATAAAGAAGATAAGCATAGAAAGAAGCAAGTATGCAGCAAAATAACATCAACAACACAAAGAATTCGAACACAACCATGATATTGAATCAAGAGCTCCTTCCTATTAATTCAATCTGTACATGGGGTTTCTTCACGAATTCCCTATCCTGTTCTCCCCTGCTGTCTATGCAGATACTGATACTAATGCTAATGCTAATCTCAAAAAATTGATCCAACAATACAAAGGAGGGTGTCTATATCTTGTTTTCCCTCTCAAAAGCTAAATTGTCAAATCTAAACTTAATGGCCCTATCTACCTGCATTAAATCTAATCTCTCTGCATTAAATCTAATAAGTGCCTCTGTTGTACAAGGACGAGAGCTTATCTTCTCCCGGTCTATTTCAGTGTACCAGTACGCCTAAATATGGAGGCTTTTATTTAAACGGCGGCGCACATCAAAATGGTCAAAACCGTGATGTTGGCGTCACCCTGCGATCCTTTTTCCTTTTCCCCACATATAGCCTCGCGTGACGAGGTGTGGATGCTCCTGCATCGATATTGTAAGATAACCTTGAGAATTTCCAATGGTTTGTCTGTGGGGTCTTCCTTTCAATTCCAACAAGAGCACATAAGGTATGGCACATGTCCCCACCAAATCTAGTGATAAGAACTATATTTCTACCTTATGGTTAGAAAGGTGTAGAATTTTTATTGTAAATAATGGTGGAAGGGGGTGAATTTAGGTAATTTTACTAATATGGCTAACCCATCTCCTCCTTTTTTTAACCTAGTCACATCTTAGATCCTACGGAAAACTAGAAAATAGAATAATTTTCACGGGATTATGCTAAGAGATTCTTTGTCCAAAAAAACTATGCCACAGTTCGATATTATTATAGAGATAAAATAGTCTGGAGGTGAAGACAACATTTAGGAAGCATTTGATATCCAAAATTATGTTATGGAGGCCTTGTATGCATACCATTTAGGAGACCATATTTTATTTTTGATCCTATCTCTCAACATTTATTCAAATTGTAAGTTGATTTCTTAGATTTGATTCTTAAAGAACAATTCTTACTTTTTTTTCTATTGATAAAATGGAAAAGTCAAGGACTGTTGACCTCCTAAATCCCCATAATTATCACACATGGAAACTCAAGTTGCAATATCTGCTAGAATTAAGAGGGATTTGGAAAATGTTAGATGAGGCTGAACCAATGTTTGCCAAGGAAATTGAGAAATTTTCCTATAAAATAAAACTTGATGAATCCATGGGTCTAATTGTATTGCATGTTTAAGATAATTGCTTCACATTGTTGAATGCAAAACTCCAAAACAAAGTTGGGACAAGTTGGATTCCTTATTTGGTAAAGTTAATGAATTTGGAGCACTAAAATTGGAAGAAGAATTGTCATCACCTGTGCTCAATGAGAATTCATCCATTGGATATTCTCTTGTCAAATTCATGTTACTAGTGATGCACTTGAAAGGGTGTGGAAAAACCAAATCAGATGAATAATGTATTTTCTTGATTTTATCCAAGCTTTCTTTTTGAAGTGTTTTATTCTATGTTTTATTCTGTAATGGATGTATTGTGGGAGATGGGTTTAAAATTCCCTCTTCTGATCTTTCATATGAGAATATTACCAGGAAACTAATCTAGGTTGATATCAATGGCCACTCACCTCTTCTATTGACTCATCACAATTTTCCATCTTGGTTGTTTTTGTTATGATTTTTGGGTCCTAAACTTCTAGGGTCATTTTGAGGCCCTAAATTATGTTTTTTGGGCATTCCAGTGCCTAGAATCATCATGGCATGCCTTAGCCCTGACAATAATTGTAATTCTCAATTAGATATTTGTAACGGGCCACTAAATTGCCAAAAATAGATTGTATGCAAAAAAAAATCCCCAGGGAAGTTGGCACATCAACTAACTAACTAGGGGCCCATAAACTTTTTGGCGCTTCACCTCCTAGGGTTAGGGTTTTGTATCTTTAACGTTCTTGTTTTATGTTAAAATTTCATTCTTGTGACCAATTTTCTTTTATTTTTACAAATGAGCATAACCAACATCTCTTTCTCTTCAGATCTAAGCCACAACCATTCTATCCAGTTTGTGTTCTATAGTATTCTACTATTTTATTCATTAATATAAGTTGGGTTTCACTATATCATTGTACTCTTTACTATATTTCTATGTGTGTTTAATTTTTTTCTCAATATAATCTATATCAATGGTGTCTAAGAAATTTGGTCATTATTATTTCTCGATGCTTTTCCCCAACCAGGTCTGGGTATAAAGAGTTGGGTCTCAATCTAGTTTCAATTGGGGACAATTGCTCTTGTCATTCCAAGAAACCTCCCATACTGGAAGAAATGAGATATTAAGGAGAAAGAGATTCTTTCAAGATGTTTCTTGAGGAATCCCTCATGCAACAACAAAATGTGATGATGGGCAACTTCACCTACATCCTTTGATGACTACCAACAATAGACGAGGCACCTTCAACAAGAATCCATTTTGGAGGTGAGACACCCATTAAGGTACACGCTGACATTGATATCCCTTCTTTTGAAGGATAGATATATTTATATTCTTCGGAAAAATGGATAAATATATTAGAGTGGTATTACTTTGTTAAAAAAAATTGAAACTGAAAATATCACCTTCACCCTCCTTTAATTCCTTCCCCATATCAAAGAATGGTGGGAATGTTAATGAGAGAGACATAAATAATATGAGTATATGAAATTTTGGACAAAACCCACTTCGGTGGCCTTTTTTGATGCCCTTAAGGATGAATTCTACTATGTTGGAAACTATGATGGCCAATACACAAGATGGATGAAATAGAATTAGGAAAGAGACCAAACGGTGCTAGAGTACACCAACATCTTCCATACCTTGTACTCAAATATGGGTATCAGAGCCTCCGAGTGACACCTGGTTCTGAAATATTGTAGCAACCTACATAGGTACTTCCAAACATAGATGGATTTCTTGGATATATCCTCTCACTGGGAACCGTTCATCAATATGCTGTCAAAATTAAGCATAAATTTAAGTAGTCGAATAAGAAGGAGTTCAGGCTTGCAAATATGCAACAAAAAAAACATGGTATATGCATCCCTAACTCAAAGAAAAAGAGACAAATCAAGGAATGACAACCTCGAGATAATTATTCCAAGAAATAGGTAAATAAGGGTAATGAGAATTCCAAAAAGGATACTAGAAAGTGGTATGAGTTCCACAAAATCCCCTCATGTAATACTAATGAATGAAACTAAAAACAATAATTGTTAGTAGAGGTTAAAGAAAAAGGGTTGGACCCTAACTTAAGATATGATTAAGAATATGATAAGGGAAATAATATCATTAATGTAGAACCCAGTTATACCATTGCAACTACAAATATTCAACCAGATGAGTCAGAGGAGCTTAAGGAAGGGGATCACCTCTTCCATTCACAGATGTGGGTGAAGGGAACCCCACCACATTTCATTGTTTACAGTGGGAGACGAAGTAACCTAATATCATCCAAGGTCATCAAGTGATTGAAGTTGTTGATGATGCCACACCCCCAAACATACACCATCAACTAGTTGATCCAAGGATGAGACCTTTGCATAATCCAATAGTGCCTCATGTCCTATGACATTAAGCCCTTCAAATACGAAGTACTTTGTGGTGTTTCCCCACTCAAAGTTTGTAATGCTATTTAGGAAAACTTTATATGTGGAAACATCATGTTATTTATGAGTCCCAACCCCATAGTGTCATTATTACCCTGGGATGTCATCCATATAGGTTACTATAAGTAGTTATGACTATTTCAATTTCATTGATCGTGATAAAAAATTGCTAAAAGGTAATCTGTTAGATTGTGAATTTCTTCCTCTTCATGGTTTGATCTAAAATTGAATGGAAGGTCACTGTGACCACCACACATTCAACACAAGGTATATTATAGAGGATTACATCGACCTATTCACTTCACCTATAGGGGTTCATCTACACTGACAAGTCAAGCATCCCATTGACACTCCCTTACCAAATGGTCCAATATATAGACACTCCCTTCTAGAGAATGAGGAAATAAAGTGTCAAATTCAAGAGCTCATCCAAAAGGGATGCATACAACTAAGAAGAAGGTGATTGGAACTAAATTCCAAACTGAAACTAGCCTTCCTGAGTTGGATGAAGAAGGCTCCATTTGGTTGCAGCCACAAGTTGTTTTGGACCAGCACGAGCATCGCCTGCGTCAGTGCACCATCAAGAAAGTGTTAGTCTAGTGGAAATATACAAATCTAGTAGATGTCACTTGGGAACCAGCTACCATTCTGCAAAAATTTCCTCATCTCAAGACTTGGGGACAAGGATGCTTTTAAGGGGGAAGACATGTTAGAGACCTAACTTCCCTAACCTATCACGTAGGTAGAATAATATATTTCCATGTAATAAAGTCAAATATTAATAAGGCCTGGAAATAAAAAAGAATAAGTCAAATGTAAGAAAACCTAATAGAAGCTTTCGCTTCTAGAAGGATCTTCCTCTAGATTGTTCTTTTGGATAGACAAATTTAGTATAAATCGGAGTAGAGCATATGCAAATTTTT
The DNA here is from genome assembly GCA_009831015.1 of Picea engelmannii. Lineage (NCBI taxonomy): Eukaryota > Viridiplantae > Streptophyta > Pinopsida > Pinales > Pinaceae > Picea > Picea engelmannii. The sequence continues at coordinate 16,096 of ML789128.1, read as the reverse complement.
TTCTTGGATATTATTGTAATTGATATCTTCTTTGCTGGAGGTTTCCCCCTCGAAGAGGAAAGTGAACATTTCTATCATTAATCAAGGTGCTCTTTTTGGTGTTATTCTAGTATTAGTTTGGTATTGGTTTTCTTCCATTTCTAGCTAAAATATTTTTGTTCTGGATACTATTTTATATCTGGAATACTATAGGTGCTCCAAATTGTTGCACATTATTCTACTGTGGTTTTGATTTAAACTATTGTGTGGGATTATAATGTGGCTGCTACACATTTTTATACTATGACTGTTGCACATATTGTCCTATTACATGTTCGACTCACACCATGTATGTATCTACAATCCAACAATACTTTTCTTCGTGTCCAACTAACTTACAAAAGTTACAAAATGTACTCTTCAGTATTGTCTAATATTTCTATATGAGGGGTCAATGATAGGTATCATGGCCATGTGTCTTACAAATCTCACACCATGGTCCTCCTAGAGAAAAAGGGTTTGGCATACCGACTCCAATATACTACACAAATAATGGACACTCATTCTTGTGATGGACTTTTTTCCTGTACATTGTACACCAAAAATATTCTCTTTTCTCCTTTCCTTTGTTATGATTCAACTGGAATGTTAAGTTCTTCAAATATTGTTTCAACTCCTCCACAAATGGATTTGTATACTTGTACTAGTTTTCCTCTAGTTGTAAGGCTTCTTGAAGAGCCTCAACTTGAATTTGGAATTTCTGTTGTCTCAAAGGATACTTTAAGTGTGAAAAAAAACAATTAATAGCCATATTTATATATTGTGTATCAGTAATAGTGTAATTTAACTTACCTTTTAGCCTCTTGAATTTTTGGTCCACTTCCTAGACTGATTCTCCTAGTTTATGCTTAATCTCTATCATTTCATTCATAAAATGGTCTTCTGAGCTTGGTTTATGAAATTCATGTATTAATTGAATCTTTACATATGCTACAGTTGTAGGCATTCCAGTTGGATTATTTGTTGCAATACCCATGAACCAATCTAATGCGAGACCCATGTACTAGTCTATAAATGTCATTTTCAATTGCACAACCTTTTTATCCTCATCTGTAATATGTTTTGCTTCCCATATATTCTTATAGATAAACAGATTCTTTTCTATATCATATGACATGTCCCCTCATAACTAAGGTAACCTAATAGTTGGATCTTGTCCTTCCATTATGAAATTGTTTGAAATGTCACCTCCACGCAGTGCAGATACTTGACTACTACTTGTTGAACTTGCACTTCTACTACTGGACCCACGTCTTGTAAAAATTATTCTACCACTGATCACTTGTTGGTTAACCATTTTTTCTTCTTCATATATATTATTCACACGTGGGGTTGTGGGTTCCACACTAATTGGTATCTAGAATGGAGAGCCTTCTTTTGCAACAAACCCATGACCTCTAGTTTTCCTCTCACATGTGGCACACAATATATCCTCAATCTGCCCCATGGCAGAAATATCCTCTACCTCTTCCTCATCACTGTCCAATCCCTCTCGCCTGACTAATGCCCTCTTATTGTTATTCATCATATATTGGTAGGGTCATCCACTGCAGGTCACACCTGCATTACTTATGATTTCCCTAGTCTGTTTATCATCCATGATGATGGGGTCCATTACCTCTTGCTTCTAGCTACTCTCCGAAGCCTTCTCCATTTCTCATATCTTCCTTAGTTCTTCCCCCAAATCCCCCATCCACGTAGAGTGATCTAGATGTATGATTCCATGGTCATCACACCTTTATCATGTAGTAAGATATTGATCGACGTGTAGAGTGACCTGATGTACCTCCCTCTGTGTCCCTTCAAGAAATATTTCTCTGCAACAGTATATGACTCCAATGTATCTACTTCAAACTCAACGATAAACCCTGTAGTAATACTATCTAATCAGAAATACATTGGGTGCATGAATTTTTTATTAACCCTTTCCAATTGTGAAATATTTTTAGTAGTCCACTCTACTAGCCTGATTTGATTATTTGGATGGGTATGTTTCAACCTCAATATCCACTCCTGTAATAATTCTAAAAAATAAAAAAAACATGCTTCATGCAAATTAGTAAACAGATATCTCTGCAGATAGTGGCATGGTGTGTACTTGGAACCCTTATTATCTTTTTGCGGGAACTCCAACTAGTTTGTCTCTAACCATTTTTCAATGTCTTCCTTCATAGGATTCCATGGCATGAACATCCCTTTTTACCACTATATATTCTTCAGCAAACCCTTTCCAAGTTGTTCTTCTAATTTCCAGCTGACAAAAAAACCATTTGTTGGATGTATGGGCTGACCCGAGTTCTACCTTAGTTCTCCAACAAAACCCTTTCCACCATCGACCCTTCTAGTAAACCAAAAGGATACCCTGTGCAAAGAGTGCACAACACAGTCTCACCTGAGATGGTTTATGGGTGACTTCAGGATGCATATGTCTGCAGCCATGGAAGGGATTGGAGATGTTATTCTACTATTGTTCTACTTTAACATGGATTCTATCATACCATTCATTAGATATACTATTTCATTCATTCATAATATTCATTCTACATACATATTCTATTGTGAATTGTAATTAAAACCATTCATTCATCTAACCATTTAACCATAATTGTAGAAATAACAAAACATTCAGAGACATTGGAATAGAGGGTTTTACCATGGTTCAACCCCCCTTGGGGCTATGTCCACAAAGATCTTCTTATTTCTTCTTCTTCATCAAAATAGCATTGCGTGCAATACATCATAGGATATGTGAATAGTGGTGAGGCAGACCAGTGTTGCACAAAGCTCCACATCTTGCAACCTGAACCTCAATTACATCTAAAAAATGACCTCATCTGAGCTCCACAACTCTCAACTGTTACGGGGAAAATATCTCTATGGATAGGGGTAAACCACAACAAACGAAAATGACTATAGAAATAAACTCTAATCGCATATATTCTATATAAGAAAACATGCTAACGAGACAAGATAGAGAGCCTACCTCGTCCAAACGTTCGATGAAGTCCATCGTTGAGCACTTAACTCAAAGAAATACACCCGCAACTTGTCCTCAACAACCAATAAATGCAAGCATATGGTGATAATATATAAAGTTAGCACATTCAATAACATAATCCATCAACATTCATAACAAATATGTCCATGGAATAACAATTCAAATATTTGCAAGATATTAATTGGACGAGAAAAGAGTATTTCTATTAAAATGTAATCAACATAAGTGAATTAATTACAAACTTCATGTCGGCATGGTTTGGAATCGAGAAACTAAGTCCCTTCTAATTGGGCCTCCACCACTTCAATCCTCCACCAAAGGCAATCTCGTAAAAGAGAGAAAATGAGGTTCGTATTCAATTAGGGAAGAGCTTGGGGGATGAACAATGTGTTGATACTTAAAAGGACAAAGGGATGAAGACTCAATATGAAGTGAATAATTTCTCTAGAGTAACTTTGCTCTCAAAGTTGAATTCCTCTCCTCTTTTCCATAGCTCAGATATGGCCTATTTATATCCTTCAAGCGGAACTGAAGGGCTGAGTCAGAACATTTCCAGTATGTGGAAGGTCAAGGATCATGGATCTCGTGACGTGATATGGAAACTTGACACTATTTTTTAATTTTGGGCACAAAACCTAATGTACATGGGCTATAGTGGTGCAACCTATGTATAAACATGATTTATAATAGTTAGGGCGCATATATATGGAAAAATATTATTTTTTTCTCTGGGATTTGCAAAAAGGGTCTTCAAGTCTGCATAGGTAAATGGAAAAAGGCCTTTTGAGAAAATTTCCATAAGGTTAGGAAAATATTTCTATAACACATTACCCCTAATGTGTCAGGTTAGAGGAGTATCCGCAATGGATGAAATACATTGTAATACGTAGAAGTGGAGTAATGGAGATTCCGCTGGAAGAACTAGTTGCTCATGAGGATATTACAATCTATACTGACATTGCGCACATGGGTGCCAATTTGAATTACATTGTAGATCTATGTGAAAATATACCAAATAGTTGTTCATGTCCATGAGTAGGAAATACAAAGGTGGATATATTCCAAAGGCTGTCATAGTCACGAACAGGGCCCAATAACACCAGTCTCAAAATCAATCTAAAGATATCTGTATACAATGGAGTACAAATTGATCTCCCATGGTCACTGAATTCACACAGGTACTGGTCCAATGAAAGATAGAAATAGTTTAGGAAAGTTGCAAATATGAATTGATGTCTTCAAGTCTTCTACACGATATGCCAAAGGTGCAAGTCTACAATGTGCGAATAAAGGAGTTGAGGTTGAACACAATGAGACTTCCTTTGATTACCGATCATTAAGGTATATCGTTAAAAAACATGATACAACTTACCGATAATGAAAGTAGGTATCAAGGCACCAAGTACATTCTTACAAGTGTGAATAAAGGTGTCGAGGTCGAACACTTGAAGAATCCATCGATCAGGGGACATTGATGTATTCCCAACTTTCGATGGCGGGAGAACCTTCCACTAATGACTACAATCCTCTAGGTACTCATAGGACTCTAAGTCTCGTTTCCAGAATAGATGGGATAAAGTCAATGGAAGGAGACCCTCTGAAAGGAGAGAATTGAGGCATCTCTCATCATTCAGCATGAGGTACAAAGCATGAGCTTGATGATTGTGAGGAAATCGGGCAAAGAACATGTTCACGGAGAAATGAACCTATGTGTCTTTTATGTGTGCCAGATGCAAGCGATACATGAAAAAGACACTTTGAATAGAAACCAATAAAGAAAACTACTGAAAAGGGAGAGGAACCCACTAATAAGGCTAATGACATCCAAGACACTACATGAAGGAAGAGTTGACATCAATCTGATGGACCTCCCATTTATGTGAGGTTACAAGGGCTAGAACAAGGTGGATGTAATTCATTTTCGCTATAGGGGAAAAGGATTCATTATAGTAAATGTCTTCAACTTGAGAGAACCATTTGGAAACTAACCAAGCCATATGTCTTGTAACACTTCCATCTCATTCATACTTAGTTCTATATACCGATTTACACTTGAACAGTTTTCTTCCTTTTGGAAGAGGCACAAGACCCTAAGTATCATTCACCATTACAGATAAATACTCTTTATTCATTGTTGTAAGCCAATCTCGATGGCCTAAAACTTATAAAATTGTTTTTGAATCATGAGTCTTTGAAACTTGAGCCAAAATAGAAGAGTCTCACTAGAACTATGAACATGTCCGATGTTGATTCGAAGGATCACCAACAAGATCACCAACTACTTCTCGAGTTGAACAAATCCATATAGGAATATGTAGACTGTGGTGTTGGTGAAGGTTCATGTTCAATGGACTCATTTGGAGGAAGGTGAACATGAGGAGGTAGATTTTCATCCTCACTATAATCATCTGAAGAATAAGAAAGAATAATAGGAATAGAATATGGCACAAATGTTGCAGATGGCTCGCAGGCTAGAGAAGTCACAAATGTTGAATTAGGCTCATATGCCAAGATGTTTTCATCAAATTTAACATCTCTTCTAATAATAATTTCATTAGACTGAGGTTGAATAAGTATGTAACCTTTGAAATCTCCAGAATATCCAAAAAAATTACACTCCTCACTTTTAGGTTGTAAAGCTTTCCTCGTATCATTAGGAACATGGGCCCATGCTACACTACCAAATACATATAAGTGGATTACATCTGGATTAATTTTATTCTATGATTATTCCATTGTTATATTTTTTAGATCCTTTGTGGGAGTGCAATTTACTATGTAATTTCAACATTTAATGAATTTCATCCAATAATTAAGACTTAATCCCCTAGATTAGATCATACAATTATCCCTTTCTTTTAATTTGAAATTATTTCTCTCAGAAACACCATTTTTTTGTGGTGTATATGGAACAATGTGTTGCATTTGAATTCCCTGTATAATGAAGTAACTTGTATATTTTTTGTTCGCATATTTGCCTCCATTATTTGTTCTTAAACTTTGAAATCTATGTCTAGATTGTTTTTCTACAAAATCCTCATAGGCTAAAAACTTTTCAAACATTTCACTCTTAAGTTTTAAGAAGTAAACCCAAGTGTGTATAGAGAAGTCATCAATGAAAGTTAAGAAATAATTGCACCTAGAAAAAGAAGGAGAATAAAGGGGGCCACACAAGTCACAGTGAACAAGTTGCAAAGGGGCCGAGGCATGCCAAGAGGCACAACTATAAAAACTTTCACAATGATGTTTGGTTAGAACAAAACCAGCACAAACACCATCTTTGCAAGAAACAAGAGGAATATCAATCATCATATGTTGATTACATAGTTGTTGCAATGGGTGATATTTTAGATGAACAAACTACTCATGCAAAATTTTCCTTAAGTCATCTCTATGAGCAACAAAAAATGATGGAAAATATGATGACTGAAAGTTTTCAAACTTGTACAACCTAGTCATATAATCAACAATTCTGGTTGCAAGAACATTCTTAGAATATTTATATCCTTGATTACAACTTGGTAAGGTGAAAAATCTATAATTTTACCTTCATCTGAATGAGTAACTTGATACACTAATAGAAGGTTGCACGAAAGACTTGAAGCACATAATACAACATTAAAATTACTATTGTCTACTTGAATTGTTCCAGACCCTACAACACTAAGAGATATTGGTGTTACATTCATTAAGAGAAGAAATATGGCTTTATCCTTAGCCATATGATAGAATTCTCCAGAATCAATAAACCACTCATCAAAAGAAGAAGTAGAAGTTGCCTTGAAGGAGAAACTAGAAGAAAAAAGTGCATGCCCATGAGAAAAAGATTTAGAAGAAGTATAATCAATATTGATGTTGTGATTCTTCATCATTGCTTTTATAACTTCCATATTCTTAATACATTTGGACTCCACATGACCATGTTTCCCACAAAAGTTGTAATGTTTGATAGTATTCTTACTTTTGTATTTTTCTCCTTTGTCACCATTAGAAGCAGAAGCTCGTTGAGAGGGTTTAGGACCCTCATTTTTCTTTTTGTTGTGGTGAGCATGTTTCTTCTTGGGATTCTAGGATTCATCTTTCATTTGGTCCACTAAGGCTTTGTTATAGGTACCTGCAACGTTGATCACTCCAAGTTGCACAAGTTTAATTTCTCTCTAATCAAAGCATCACAAAAAGACTCAAGAGCGAGATCTTTAAAGGAACTCATTAAATCCTCTCTAGTGGCATAAAAGGTAGACACAAACATAGAGTATACCCTACCAAACTTAGGAAGGATAATATAGATGCATCAACCTTCCTTTAGATCTATTTTGTAGTTTATACATAAAATTCTAAGTGTTTTGAACTTAGATAATTAATCTTGAATGGAAGGAAAGTCATTATGACTAAGAGTGTTGGTGGGATCAAATAATATTGTGTTTACGAAATAAAGTTTCAATCTTAGTCCAAGATGCATCGGGAGCATCAATTACTTGAAGGTGAAACATTAAATCAAGAGAGATGGAAATTCTAATTAGTCCACATGATTTGACACTCTTATTATCCCATTTGAATTTATTTTCATCATCAGTGGGTTTTAGTTATTTTCCCAAGGTAATTCGGTACAATACTTTACTTCTTAATACATATTTCATAATGGATTTCCATGAGAGGTATTTGATACTAGTAAGTGAAATATCATTGGGATATTCCATATTAAAATATGCAAAAAATGATGAAACTAATGGCCTCGATGGAAAGATCTAAAAAAAATAGGCTTTTAAAAAAAATGACAGTGAAAAATGGACTTCAAATGTGGAAGTTATGCCCTTTTGAAAAAAGGAATAAATGATAACCAAAGGGATACCTAGCAAGTAGAAGTTGTTCCCCGTGGTGATGCTCATCCTTATCTAAATTTTCCTATAAGATCACTTTTAAATAAGTTATCTTATGAAGTGACCCACTTTTATAGAATAAGCATGAATCACTTTTACAATGAAGTTACTTTATAAATGAAGGTTGCATGAAGAAAAAATAACTCAAAACAAAATATTAACGTTATTTAATAGTGATTCACTTTTATAATTAAGTGAAATGCACTTTACAATGAATGCATGAACTCTTAAAAAAAATTAACAAAACAAAAATTGAACTCAAGACCTCTTACTAAGTAAAGTAACTTTCAACCAACTGAGCTAGTGAAAAACACATTATATTCTTAAGAAGGAGGATTCGATTCTTTTTGTTGTTGAAGACAACCTTGGAGTGCGTGCTTTAAATAAAAACTTATTTTCATGAATTCACACATACAATTTTTTTATCTTCTCGACGACGAAAAGGGTTAGCTATCGGTTATCTTACTCAAAAAATGAAAATTATCCCTTTGTTTCTGGTTTCCAAGATCAAACAGAGCACACATTAAAGAGAATACACAGACAACAAATCCCTTTCTGCTTTGTTTCTGATTTGTAAAAGTTTCCCAAAGCGTAAGGAAATGATAATACACAAATTGAAGAGAGTAGCAACATGGAAATAAAAAACATAAAACCAAAAATATTATCTCTGTAAAAATTTAAAAGGGCGTATTTAGGCTTTATACCTTCAGATCTAACTAAAATGACCATATATTGGGCAAAAGGAAACATTTTCGAATGAAACAAAATACATTCTTAAATAAAATGAGTGCTCTAGATGCAATGTAATATTCCTCTCATCCCATAAAAGTACATAAACAATATAAAATAAAGATCTAATAATACAACTTCACAATCTTCATCTACTACAGGAACGGGTCTTCAAATGCATTATGATACCATGATTGAAAACACATGTATTCCAATAGAGGATGAACATGTTCAATAACCACTCACACAACTATATCAAAGATCAAAACACAAATGTTTTTATGTGGTAAAAACCCTATGGGGAAACATCCATGGCCCCAACCAATGCTTGGAGAAATTTATTAATGCAAGAGAAAATATTACAAATAGATTTACAATAGAGTATCTCACAATCGATCATTGACAAATGACCTTCCATGCTCTTTAAATATAGATAATGGACCAATAAGATGTTAAGCCACATATAAATGTAGTCATTATGATCGAGGAGAATAGGAGTCATCAGATCCATCTATGTTGGGAACATGTTGTGACCATCAGATTACCTAACTACAAATTCATACTAAAGAAACAAACATTTACCTAAAGAAACAATAAAAAAAGTTGATCTTAACTAACTCCTAACTATCTAAATATCCTAATAATTACAATTTGACATTATGTTGAGGTATGAACATTGATTGATTTGGCATGGGACACTTCATGTCATCAACCCTGTATCCCTTCTCATCAAAATTTCTATTTGTGAACTTTGTGTCTATCACCAAATCTCTTGGTTTGCTAAGATCCTTGTATAAACTTGAGTAGATAGCCCTTTGAATTCTTTTATGGATCTTATTCAAATAAACCCATCCTTTTTGAATTAGTTAAACATCAACATGTATTGGAATGTATGGGGATCTTTTTTCTTTATTATGTCATCATTATAAAGGTGGCAGTATGTGATTTAAATCAAAAGGTAAACTCTAACCCTACATTACTAGTAATGAAATATAGAATTTGTCTTGACTATCAACCATTCAATGCACTCAAATTCATAGGTTTGAAATAATTGATTTCATTGTTAATTTGCACCATAGGGATATCATTGGCTTCATGAAAGACAAAAAATGTGTCACATTTATTTGGATGTTAAAGGGAATCTGGTCTTTAATAACTAACCTAATAATCCTTTACTATTTCATATACCTAAATACATCCTTCAACATAACTAAGATATAAAATCACTATTGGGAATTTGATATCAAAATGTTTAGTTGCATTGAAGTAGCCTAAATACACACATTGATACACTCTCTCATGATGTTTTTATAATGCTCAATTGACTCGACCTTTCATCAATCTACTATATGAGGTTTTCCATCATTGTAATATAAACATCCTCTTCAACCACCTAGTCTTCCATTGTGATCATTCCACTTGATTTTGTCTAGCACATTAGGTGGATTTTCATATTGCATATGGGAGTTAGGGCTTGCACCATGGACAAGGGAGGAAATCCAAGGGTTTTAGTCCTTAAATTTAGATTTGGTAAGCTCAATGGCCATTAAAAATACCTTTGAATGGGAATATGGTCATAATTAGTATTTGTTTTTATGCAGGAGCATCGCTCCACCTCATCACATGCGCCAGCATGCCAACATGCCAACATACAATGGAGAAAGGGAGAGGCGTCGACCCTCCCACTTTTAAATTTTGAAATATGATTCAATACGAATCATTCATGTTGTAAAGCTATAAGAGTCGGTCACGCCTTTGTACAGGTAGTGGTTGAGGTGTCCTTAAATGGTTGCCTACAACAATCCTAGGACATAGACAGGTCTGGGTAGACATTTATAGAAGGTAGTTGTAGGAGTACAGTGTTATAGCAGAGAAAGCAATAACACTGAGGAAGTGAAGAGGATAGGCTCGTAGGTCCCTCTTTTGTAATTAGGAAAGAAAGAGACCTGAGAGGGAGATCTCGGGTAGGGAGATAGAGGCCTTAGGAGGTCTTAGAAGTTCTGAGAGAGAGATTGAGAGAAATAGGACTCTGTTATAGTTTAGTTTTTGTAAACATCTGTATAGATACACAGATATAATAGAAAAGCATTTTTTCCTGTATATTGTTGTTCATGTGTTTATGAGTTTCATGAATGAATGTTTTATATGTATGATAAGTTTCATTTACAATAGGAAGATATATTTCTTTTATCTTCATTGAGTTATGTTATATTGTTCTGGGTTCTTTAGGCTATGCAAGGAGTGCACAACAGAATGTTAGAAGTTCTATAGCCAACACAAGGAGTGCACATATGAATCTCTATGTTGAGTTCAGAGGAGAACATGCTAGGAGGGCACACCAGGATAGTTTGCAAACTCAAAGCGAGCTTCAAGGTTGTTGAGCACCTTGGAGGTAATATTGTGTAGAGAAGGCACATGGAGACAAAACTACTGAAGGTTCTGTAGAGCTCTGCTAGGTGGGCATCGAGCAAGTGCAAGGAGTGCACAAGAAGAAATCTATTTCAAGCTCAGAGAGGAGAGAAGTGTCCAGGAGGAGACATTCATAGAGTTGTTGAATAATATGTTGGCTCAACAAGGAATGCTTGAGCGTAAGTTGCCGAGATGGCACTTATATCCATTAGAGGAGAGAAATGGACAAGGACCTTTGAGGTCTGAGCAGTTGAGCTCAAGGAGGAACATAGAGTTTTTGAACACTCTGGAGGAAGACCTGTGCAAGGAGTACACTAGGCCAATACTCAGATGAAGTGTCGAAAGATAGCCATCTGAAAGCTCGTCAAGCACAAAGAGTGTGCGTAGAGGCAAAATTTTTCCAAGTTTGTAAGCTCAGGAGGAATAACACAAGGAGTGGACTTATTCCAAGTCCAAAAGCTTAGGAGGAGTAGCATGAAGCCGCACGTAGAGATCAAGTATGAGCTAGGCCGAAGTCATGATCCATTGACAAAGATCAGGAGGTAAAACGCAGATGAGACCCAAGGTCATAGGGCTCGCAGATGAATTAAAGGTCGAGGCCTTTGAAGCATCGAAGTCTTCCAAGTCTGGGAATAAAGGTTCCAAAGCTCAGGAGGAGGAGTGCAACTATCGTTGGATTGAGAAAGGAGGAGATCTGGACCATTGAATCTCACATCTAGACAACCAGAAGAGTGCACAGGAGGAGAACAAATCTCAGTGGTCATATTTGGGTGCGTGGACCAACAACTGTTGGATCTAGAGGAACGTGCACGGAGTTTAACCCCTTGGAGTTGCACAGGAGAGTGGGCTTTGCAAAGTTGCGAAGCCCCGAAATCATCAGGACCATCCATCGCAAGGGGACAGGTGGCAACATATCAACATTTCGCTAACTTCTGACTCAGAGAAGTCAAAGGCAGAGTCATAAGAACTTGTGAATTGTGAAATCACGATTTGATCTGAACCATCGGATCAAGGAGATATCTGGACCGTTGATTGTCCAGGGATAATTTAGGGTTTCAGGGATCGAAAGATCCAAGGAGAGAAGTTTTTTGACTTCACGAAATGCAAAGTCCCGAATCTTTCAGAGCCGTCCATCGAAAGGGGTGTGTGGCAAGCGATCAACATTTCACTAACTCGCACAACAGAGAATTCAAAGGGGAAGAGTTTTAAGAACTCGTGAGGCCCGAAATTGCAATTAGATTTGAGTCGTCAGATCACAAGGGATAGTGACCGTCAATCCGGGAGGGGGAATTTCAGAATTTTGGGTTTCGATCTTTTGGAAAAGAAGCATTGGGTCGAGTTTCGATTTCGTTAAATGAGAAGTCCCAATGCACTTGAAAGTTTGGCCCTAGGTCACAGGAAAGGGGTGCATGAATAAGAGATTAGGGGAGGAGCTAGCGGAGGCTAATCGCTTAACCTGAAGATCAGGATTTTGGGGAATGGAGAGTTGGAGTCAACTCATGTTCATTTCCTTGACACAGGAAGTCACAATACGATCGTAGTCGTCAATCGAGGAGAAAGAAGGACCATCATATTTGGTCTCTAGGAAGACTTGGAAATCAGGAGATTGGGAGTCAAGAGAGTTAGGTGGCTTGTAGGCAGAACACCCGAGGTCCTGAAATGTGAAGAACCTTTTGTGTAGGCATGCGACCACAACCTGTGGTCGTGTGGAGGTGAGGATCGTGCTTGGTGCTTAGTCATGTAGGCGAAGTTTCATAAAGGACCCGTGGATCAGACAACAGGATTCCAGTAGGGAATTGAAGAGATGCTTAATCTCAATAGAGAGAAGAACGATCCTTGACCAGGAGGTCAGCGAACCCTATCGAGGCATAGGTAGGGGGTCTGCATCATTTTTCAAAATAATAATAGGTCTTCAGGCCTCTACCATGACCAAGGGACAAAAGTAAGGGAATTATACCCAAAAAAATATTCTCAAGCTCAATGGCCATGAAGAAGGCCTTGAAACACCACACGGATTTCCTCTAAGGGAAATTTGGCCTATGGGTAGGATATGGGTATCATTCATGGGTTTTGCACACCAAGGTTGGGTCTTGGAGCCTTTATGTTGTACCAAAATGTGATTAGGAGGTTTCTCACATCACATATGGTACTCAAAGACTTATCTATGGTTAGGGAAGGAAAATAAGGTGGTTAGTATCTATTTGAATTTTCTCATGAACAAGCTTCATGAAGTAGTCCTTTAACAACCACACAAGACCTATGTAGTGGATATTTGGCCTTTATAGGGTATCTTTGGCACCTATACCATGTATAAGGGAGTAAAATGACAATATTATTCCATAAATGAATCTTATTGGTATCAATGGCCATGAACTAGACCTCAAGCAAACAAACAAATCCTCTTTAAGGGATATTTATCCTCCACATTGGATATGGATCTAATTTGGGTTTTTTTTACACTACATATGGGATTCATGGCCTATACCATGGTTGATAGATTAAAACAATTTCCTTGGTCCCTAAGTGAATATTATTGGGTTTAATGTCCATGAATAAGGCGTCCAATTGGAAATATGGTCATGATTATCCTATTTTTCATGGTGAGAATGGGTCTTGGGGCCGCTACCATGGCTAGAAGAGGAAAGTAAGGCCTTAGGCCCTAAAAAAATATTATTGGGCTTAGTGGCTATGGAAAGTTACTATAACCAACACGTGGATCCTCTTTAAGGGATCGTTATCCTATAGGTGGGATACTGGTTCCATTTGGAGGTTTTGGGCACCATAGTTGGATATCAGGGCCTCTAGGTTGGAAACTAGTGCAATTAGGACGTTTTTCACACCATGCATGATGCTTGGTGGCTTGACCTTCATTAGCATAGGAACATAAGGTGCTTATTTCCTATTTGAATCTTCTCATTATTAATATTCATTAATTAATCCTTGAAAACCACACATGAACTATGCAAGAGATATCTGGCACAATTAGTGTGCTTTGTATAATAAGATTAGGTGTCAGGGCTTGTACCGTGGATAATGGAGGAAATTAAGAGCCATAGGAAAAAATTAAAGATTCTTTGGATCAAGGGCCATGAAATATGTCTCAGAAAACCCCACAGTTCACTTCTAAGAGATATTTATCCTTCAGTTGGGATATGGGTGTCCTTAGGGTTTTTTTCACACCATATATGGGATTCATGGAATGTATCATGGTTGAGGGAAGGAAACACTGTACTTATGCCCTAAATGAAGTTTCTCAAGATAAATTACCATGAACAAGGCCTTCAACTAGGAATATGGGCACCATTAATATGTTTCATACATCATTAATATAGATTGGTCCTTGGGCCCCTACCATGGTTGGGGGAGGAAACAAAGGTATTATTCCATAAACATATATACTCAAGATTAATGGCCATTAACATGGTATGGAACCACTACATATATCCTATCTAAGGGGTATTTTGCCTACATGTAGGATATATGAACCATTTGGAGGTTTTACACACTATAGTTGTGTCTCAAGGCCTTCAGGTTGGACCTCAATGTCATTATAAGGTTTTATGCACAACATATGGAACTCAATACCTTAAACATGAACAAGGGATGAACATAAGTTTCTTATGCCCTATTTTAATCTTCCTAATATCGAGATTCATGAACTAGTCCTTAGACAACTACATTCAACGTCTATATGGGATGTTTGGCCTCTAACTATGAATTGGGTGCCTTTTGTATGTTTTTCATAATAATAATGTACCTCAATGTCTGTAGCATGATTGATGGATTCAAATGAGGGAATTAGGATATAAATGAAGCTTATTATGATTAAGGGTCGTGAACAAGGCCTTGAACCGTTGCATAGATCCTCTCTAAGGGATATCTGGCCATGGGTTGTGATATAAAGACCATTTATAAACTAAGTTTGTCACTTTTCAAAGTTTCGATATTGGAAGGAATGGGGTGCAAAGAGGAAAAACCTTTGTATCTTCTTTTATATATTATAAGGTAGAATGAGTATCTCCTCTGATATTGCGAGCATTGGGAAAATTGATAAGAATAATATATTTTATGGTGATGGATGAGAAAAGGGTAATTATGATAAACAAGGTGTAGTTTGGAGTCAATCATTTGGTTGTTTTAGTGGAGGGAGGTTAGTATGGTATTTGGAGAATGATGATATTCTAAGGATCTAATCTATATCTTGTAGGGAGGTTGGTAAATTTTCATGGTGGTGTGGGATGAAGGAAAAAAATATAGAAGAAGCTATAAATTAGGGTTCTTCCTCCATGATAAAGGATATGTGAGGGGTTATATTGTCACCAATTGGTGGTGGGATGTTAAATTGAGAAAAAAAGGTCACATATAAGTCTAAAGGCATGTGTTTATCGTTTACCCAATGCATGAGGATTGTAGGATCATGATCTATTGTGTCAATCAAATTCATTGGGTGAGCATACAAGTGGTAGTAGGGGTATATTATGCACCTATTTCAGGAATAGGTTAAAAGTACATCTATTTATATTGATAGGATTATTTTGGACTGGGAGGATGACATAATTTTATATATAAAGAGCCACACAAAGTGTTCTTATGTATTATTTAAAACAATAATCATATGTATTCTAAGAACACATGCAATTTTCACTAAGATGTGTGCATTCCTAGAAATCAAAATTTTCTTAGTGGGATTGAGAATTGCTACTTACACATTTGTTTACTTGGTTGTGTATAATTTAGCTTTGCTATAATGGTCCGAGTTTTTTGAGCTATGAAAACAACAAAACCTCCATTTTTTCAAGAACCTTTCATTGTCTCTATTTTTCACATTAATTTTCAATAGGATACACAAAGCCATCATTGATGAAACTATACATCCATATAGATCCGACCATGCAGATTCAAAATGTGTAGTTCATTTTAAAAAATCATATTTTTATTTATTTTTGTCTTGACATATATTAGAATTTTAAAATTTAGACATATGCCTTTCCTAATGTAACTTTTTATCACCTTAACCATTTAAAAAAATTATATGTCACATTAA
>ML789127.1:421545-442196 GCA_009831015.1 Picea engelmannii | reverse complement strand
TTACTAATTGAAAACAAAACAAATCGTTCATGCCAGAAGTAACCAAATCTTTATGCCAATTTGAAACAAACAGAAATCATGTTTAATCAACCGAATGGTAACAGGGATATATGCAATCTGTCAAACACTTTTTATTACCAATTTGGAGCAGACAGAGTCGTTTTGATAATTCGAAACTAACGAAATCATTATTGAATCAATCTCAATCGAAATAGACTATAACCGATCAAGCAAATATTTCATATTCATTCAATACAAACGGAATAGTTTACGTCGACTCAGAACTTAACAAAATCATTGTTGAATCAAAACAAAACTAACAGGATCGTTTTTTTATTTTAAAACTAACAGAACTATATCAAATCAGTCTTTAATAAGAATCCAACGCATATACAAATAATTATGCTAATTCAAGGCACGTAGCATTGTTTGTGAATCAGACCAAACAAAAATGAATTGAACTAACTCAGGGCCGACACAATCGTTATACTAATCTAGGGACAATCCAATCGTGTTAAATCGGTTCAATCAAATCATAGCTACACGATTTTAGCAAACAAATCTTCTGTACATGATTCATAACGATATCATTTTTGGTAAAATGAAAATAACATAATCATTTTGAATCTACTAAAACGAACAGAACTAATTGAAAGCGAACCCAATCGGTCATACTAATTCAAACCAACTCATAAAACAAAATCGATGTTGAAATACATACCTGGGAAATAGGAAAATCATTCGATCAGGATAACTTTGAATTGACAAAGGCGGTTGTTGCCTCAACATTTCTGAAGACAATTGAACCGGTGGTCTTTTGCTTCTTCTCGTTGGCTTGTAGCATGTCCTTCTCCTTTGACAACACACTAACTCATTCCTCTAATGATTTAATCTTATATTGCAATAGGGGAACATCCGTGTAATAACATTCAAGCCAGGAATTGCATTGGGTACATGGTGATTGTTCGGGCCTTGGCATTATAGGCAAGGGTTCTTTCAAGTTACTAGGGGTGTCACTGTGAAGCTTAATTCCCGGGAATTTAGGATCGTTCTTGAGGCATGGAGGTAAGTTGGAAACATAGTCATAGGATTCCATAGAGAAGAGGCCATGAGAGTAAGGGTATTCCTCGGCTAGGAAACATTCAATCTCAGAGTCTGAATCCTCGCTCAAGATGATAGGATTTCGGTTAGTGCTCTGTTTGGGCTTGTTCCGAGCACATCTTGATATCCATCATGCATTTTTCTTTCCCTTACTGTTGACACCATTATCACCTTTGTCTTTCTTCCTTACAGGCCTCTTGACGGCCTTAGTATTGTCTTTAGGACACGGGTCCGCCATGGTATCAGGTAGGTCAAAGTTGGGGCAATTCGAGGGTTTGACAGAGGGTAGGAGGGTAGGAGATGGCATGGTAGGCACAACCAGAGTTTCAGTGACCACAACCTTGTCAATTTGAACACACTCGGGAGTGGCAAAGGCATTCCTTGATAGGAAGGCTTACCAACAGTCACCATTGAGCTTCAAATGGTGAACGATAATGATTTTGATCAAGCAGTGATGGAAAAGGCTGCTATCAGCCTTCTCACGCTTAAATCATTTTGAAATTTTGTAAAGACTGCGCAGGAGATAGTGCGGAATGTTCAGAGGGTAGTCTATAAAATTCATCGATAACCAAAGATGATAAAGAAATACCAAACCATAACGACCTTCGCAAGTCACAAACTGCTTAACAATTGCCAATAGATCATGCCACCTGGGTTTGAGGGCAGTGACAGGCATACCTCTATCACAACTAACAATCTTTCTCGATGTGAATAGGAGCGGACACAGCACCTCGTCCACTTTGGAGTTCTTAAACCACCTTTTCCCTGTAGTTGGTAAGCCTGTAGCCGAGCTGAGGAATTCCTCATTTATATCGAGTTGGATATATCCGACCTTACCCCTGCATCCGCTAAACGTGAGGGTGAACTGTTGGGCTACTAAAAGGTTGAAACCCTCAAATCTCTGGATAAAACCTAACCAACCACTATTTTCCAAATCCTCACGAGCATTGTCGAATAGCAAGAGTGTTTCGTTGCCATTAGGTTCTATGCGCACCACAGGTGCCATAGGCCAGGGCACACAGTGAGACGAGTAAACGGGCAAGGGTTTGGATAGGGTAAACGTAGGATCGAAACCTCATGGATTTCCCCAAAACCAACAGAGGTGACCCGGGATAGAAGGCAGGCATTAATGCCTAAGTGTGCGAAGGTGGTGGAACGAAATCAACCTATGCAAAACAATCATATCCAAATGTACAATCGACGGCACATATGGTGATTCAAATCAGTATTGGTATATGTTAAAAACAATGTCTTTCAGACAATTAATGAAATCTATGATGTGTCGACCTGAATATTTTCACAACAATAGTGTTTGCATGATTTTAAACCAAAATAATGTTTCGAATATAGCACCAAGGATTCAATCATAAAATGTATGCTTTGTATGCAACCATTGCACTAAGGGTCTAATAACAATATCAATGTGTTGTTATGAGACCATTGAATTCGATCAAAAACAATAGAACATCAAACCACCATTGAATCAAAGACTCGATCATAATGATTAGAACATCACCACAGTCTTATAAAAAATGAAGTCATATTAACAACAACAAAAAATGCCAAATGTGTAAAGGTTTTGGTGTCTTGCCAACTGTGTGACTATAATTGAATTATAAATGCAATGAACACATAGACAAGAGTGACCATAATAATCCAGTGACGATTTTAATACCATTGACGTGACTTCGAAATCAAATTTTTCACGCTTGCAGTCGTGAAAACGAGAACAAAGGCAGGTGTGCAAATGCACAAGATAATAGTGTTGTTTTATTCAAAAGATTGCGAAGAGAATCAAGGGTTCCAAAACACTTGTATAGGTAGCTTATAAAGATAGGATAAAAATGTGAAATGGCTGCCAACAATGGTGACACACTGGTAGAAGAAGTTATCTCTGCCAAAAGAACAAATTCAGATTATGATAACAAGAATAATTCAAACTCAAAAACAACCAGAAAATTGTTTAAACATCATTATCAATCAAACATTACAGCAATGCTTAAAGGATGAAAACTAATAACAGTCTTAAGACAAGCGAGCCATGATATTAAAGATAAAATCTCCAATACTGTTGACAGGGCCACTGCTGCCAGCAGGCATTCATAGCCTCGACAGGGTTGCGATTTAACCCACTCTGATATATGTATCCTACCAAGAAGTTCCAGATCATAATAAAGGACATTGCTTCGCTGCCAGCGGGCCTGTTCAGTACCCCGACGAAGTTGTCTTGGCATCATGCATGCATTTACCCGCTTCCAGCAGACCTGTTCAGCATCCCGGCGGGTTTACAAGCACTTCCCACAACTCTTTTATGATTTAATTTTTTAAAGATATACAATTGAGTGGGGTGACGCTGAAAATTATGATATTTTAAACATATTTTTACAGACCTCAACAGAATTTTTTAGAACTGTCCTTCATTAAGATCCAGAGGTGGTTTATTTACAGAACCAACCTTCTAAGGCAGGGAGACATGTTCCGAGTCATTCTCTTAAGGAACAGGGACAGCATAAGAAGATAATGGATGATCGTGACAAGCTTCACTCACAGATCGAAATCAATTAACTTATTTCAAACAACAGTCTTTTCAACACAAATGTAAATTTCAAAAGTATATTATAATTGATGTTTAGACAATTTTTCAGCAGTCATTTCAGTGAAAGAATTTTCTATTTTCTTTGTCTGAACAGTTCAAAATACAGGTATGTGTATTTCCAAAAATAAAAACTGATAAGTCCAAAGGGAAAAATCAAAACCAAAACAGTAAAAGAAAGGCAAACAAAAGAAAAATATTTACATAGTATACACAGGATTGTCATCAAGAGAAATATCTTTTCAGAGCTTGGCCATTCACCGGATAGGTGTCTGGCTGTCCCCCTAAACTCTGTAATCGGAAAGACCTGGGACCCAACTTCTCAGCAATTAAAAACGGTCCAAGCCATAAGTTCTGAAACTTCGTGTGCTCTCTCTTTCCCTCATGCGGTTTATCCCACTTCAAGACAAGGTCACCTACTTCGAAGTTCCTATCAAAGGCAGAGTTAGAATCAAACCAGCTTTTGACCACTAGTTGATGTTTATCTAACTTACGTTCATCTTGAGCTCTTAACTCTTCTAGTTTCATTAAAGCGTTAATTCGGTTTTCCAAAGGGGGACAGTCTTCTTCTTGTATTTTCTGTGATAGTTGTAGTGAGGGAATAAGGATATGTGGCAGCAGAATTGCTTCTCTGCCATAGATGAGAAAGAAGGGAGAGTTACCTACAACAGTTTTTGGTGTTACCCTATCAGCCCAGATTGCGTTTAACAGTGCATTATGCCAGTTTTTGTGGTTTTCAGATACCGTTCTCTTGATGATTTTAATCAAATTCTTATTTGTTGATTCTGCCAATCCATTTCCCTGAGGGTAATAGCTGGCAGAATACTTCAATTTAATTCCTTTTTCTAGAGAGAATTCGCTCATCTCAAGAGACGAAAAAATAAGAAGCGTTATCGAGTACTAAATAGTCAGGGATACCAAAATGGGTAATAATATTTGAATTTAAAAGGCAATTACCTGACTGGTATTCAAAGTTCTTAATGTGACAGCTTCAGACCACCTGGTGAAGTAATCTGTGGTTGTTATGATAAACTTATGCTGCTGTGAGGATGGCGGATTGATTGGACCTATAATATCAAGGCCCCACTACTGAAAACGGAAGTCTACTGAAATGGGCTGCAAAGGAAAGGTTGGTTTATGTATCCGCTCGGATGCTTTTTGACAAATAATACACTTGTGGCACAAGGCATGGGCATCTCTAAAAAGTGTGGGCCAGTAATAACCATCTCTCAAAACTTCATGGGCAGTGGTGTCACCACCAAAATGCCCACCAGCTTCTCCTGCATGCAACTCTAGTAAGACTTTTTCTGCTTCATCTTTCTCAAGACAGCGCATTAGTACTCCATCAAAATTTTGACGAAAAAGAATACCATTAATCAACTAAAAGGAGGTAGACTTTAATCTTAACGCTATTCTTTTAGTGGGATCCAGGTGACGAGGGGTTGACCCATGTTCAAGACAGAATTTTATATCGTCGTACCACGAACTGACAGAGTTTTGTGCAGAGCAGATTGCATTTTGATTGTGTTGTCCTAGGTTTGACCTATCGTTTTCTTCTTGTTGTCCTGCTGCTGAATCAACAACTAAATTGCATAACCCTTTCCCTCTCACTATTTGAGTTGGGGTGATTTCTATGTCATACCCCTGTAAGGAGGTAACCCAGTTCGCCCTCTTTTCGCCTAATTCTTTCTGCACTAATAGATTCCTGATGACTGGGTAAGGGACGATAACTTTGGTCCTGGATTTCAAAAGATAAGATCGGAAGTGCTTGACTTCTTTGAAAATAGCGTAGGCTTGTTGATCTATCGTTGGGTAATTAAGTTTCGCGCCTTTGAAAGCAGAGCTCATAAAGCCGATGGGTACTTCATTATTTTCAGCTTTCTTTTGAGTTAGGACTGCAGTGTAGGAATGGTCAGAAGCAAAACTGTAGAGTGTGAAGTCTTGCGAAAAATCGAGGCTCATGAGAGAAGGAGCGTCTATTATGGCCTTTTTTATTGCATTAAAATCTTGGTTTTCTAAGGGTCCCCAATGATATTGTGCGTCTTTCTTAATTAAGTTCTGTAAAGGTCTCACCATCTCGGAGAAACTGGGGACGAATCTCCTGACGAAGTTTATCTGGCCTAAGAAAGACTGCATAGACTTTTTGGATGTAGGAGGGGGAAGTTTCGAGATGACTTGTGTCCTTTCAGGGTCAATAATCATCCCTTTACTTGACACAATGAATCCTAAGAGTTTACCTTGTTCTACTGCGAAGATAGATTTTTTAGGATTCAAGGAAATGTCGTATTTATGACATCATTGTAGAACAACTCTTAAATGAGCTAGATGATCAGTTTTGTTTTTGGAAAATATAGTAACGTCATCTAAGTAAACTATGAAGGATTGATTGGTTAAGCCTCGGAAAGCGATGTACATCACTCTCTGGAAAGTGGCACTAGCATTAATCAGTCCAAAGGGAATTTTTCGATAAGCGTAGGTGCCCCATGGAGTGCGGAAGGTAATTTTAAGTTGGTCTGGAGGGGACATCAGGACTTGGTTGTACCCTAAAAAACCATCCAATAAGGATAGTCTCTCAGAACCAGATACCTGTTGAAGGATCTATTCCATAGGTGGGACAGGGTAGTTGTCTTTATTAGACGCTCTATTAAGGTTTCGGAAATCGACGCAAAGTCGGATTTCCCCACTTTTCTTCCCGACAGGGACAAGGTTAGAAACCCGTTGTGTTTGCCTAACTGGGAAAATTATCTTAGCATTCAGGAGTTTATTTAATTCTTTTTTGATGGTCGGTTCGAGCTTAGGGTGCATTTTTCTTAATTTTTGTTGAAAGGGTAAGGTTTGGGGTTTCATAGGAATGACGTGATGTATGATGTTAGGGTCGAAATTTTTAAGGTCATCATATGTCCATGCAAAAACATCTTTAAATTCCTTAAACAATTTAACAAAATGCGGATTTTTCTTGTTGAGAACACCCCACCCCTAAATTAATGCACTGTGGATTGTCATTAGTTCCCAAATTTACTTTTTCATATGATAAAGAGGAACTATTGGTTTTACAGTTGACCGGTTTTTTGAATTTATCTTGAAGATCGTAAAATTTCTCTAATCTAACTATAGATTTAGGGATCGAATTTACCATGTCTGATGAAGACTCAGGAGACCTCGGATCTGGTATTACCGTGAAATCGTGCAAATTGTCATCATGAGTGCACTCATCGATCACCGCACCTTGGAAAGTTTCTTCCATATGCAGGAAGCTAATAATCTACAGATCGTCGTCGAAGACTCTCCAATTCGTGATGTTGTTAGGAACGGATGGCCTGAACAACAGTTCGATGGAGAATGCATTTGGGGACAAGCCTTCTGCAGGAAAGAGTTTGGAAGCTACGTTAGCTAATAGATCAGCTTCAGAATTATTCAATCTAGGAATAGAATTTATATTAAAAGAAGAAAACTTATTCATTAAATTCCATACCTCGGATTGGTAGCTTTTAAGATGCAGAGACAGACAGTGGATAGAATCTATTACCTGTCTAACCATGATTTCGGAATCGCCAAAGACAGTCAAATTTTGAATGTTCATATCTAAAGCTTTTCTGAGGCCCTGCAATAAAGCCTCATATTTTTTTGTGTTATTAGTACATTCAAATTCTAGCCTACATGCAATCAAGGTTTTGTTACTTGAGGGATCAATAATAACGCAGCCTGCACCAGCTCCTTCTTTGGACTTTGTCCCATCAAAATAAAGAGACCAAATTTGATTTTTATCGGGTGCATGAGACCATTGTGTAGAAGTTGTTGGCTATACATATGCTACAATCTCGGACTGTTGTTCTAGGTTGGTAATAGTTGAAGTCTCGGCCATGAAATTGCCAAAAAAGGTATCCATCCCTTGTATTTCGGGTGAAACAACAGAAGGTGTAAATGGTTCGTTGGGATCATTCAAATCTGTGACCATGAACTTAAGGTAGCGTTCACGATTTACCTTGATTTTGTTGGGCTTGTCGTTCTCTGGAAGCCATAGGTGAGACCAATCTGTGGCGAAATAGTCGTGTAGCTGCTCCGACCAGTCTCTGCTTAGAAACAAACCATAAAATTCTGGAATATCCACAACAATAATATCAATAACTTGATAAACTTTGGGGTTAGACGATAATCTTATAAGCACATTCCTTAATTCGCCTATGACTTTAACACTAGTTCGATCAAGTTGGATGATTTTTAAAGTGGATGGTTCAACTTCAGCGTTAATATTCTGACATACAGACCATGGCATCACATTGGATGACGCTCCTGAGTCTACCATACAATTGTGCACGTTTCTATTAAAGATTTTGAAAGTTAATAAAAATGGAGGTACATTTCTGCGAGTACTAAGTGTGGAAGCTTGTGGATTTTTACTCGCAGTTTCTAAAGCTAATTTATCTACATTTGTTACATTATTTACAGGAAGGCTTCATTTATCATGAGGATCAGGATTATTCTTAGCGGAAGTCTTCTGAGGAACTTTGTTCTGAACACCTTGTTATTTCTTGAATTACCATTTTTGTTATTCTCTGCGATGTTCTGTAAGATTTTTTGTAGCAGAGATAGAAATTTTAATAATTCATAAACAGAAATGTTAGCCCTTAACTTTTTAAGATCTTCAACTAAATCATAATCTAAGTTGCGGTTAAAAATACTCTGTTTAGTCTCAGCTGGTTTAGATTGCTTTGGGGGCAAAGTCGTAGTGTTTTTGGAAGAAGGTTTGTTTGATGTCTTACTCCTAGTATTGTAGGGATGTACTGTCTCGAAGTTAGCTTGAAAAATACTATCCGAGAAGTGTCCAAAAATTTTCGGAGAAGATTCTTCTTCTTCAAGTGTCTCTTGTTCAACAACCTCCTCAGGAATCTCAGGAGGTATCAAGTTATCCTGGGCTTCTAGAATTGTTTGAAGGGAGAATTGCAGACTTTCTAGATTTAAGCCCTCAGTATTTGGGTTAGGTCTGTTGGTGGGAAAAGGCATCCTGAATGGGGGTTTGTAAGGTCCTTTGCTCGAAGAAGCTTCTTCGGTCGTCCTCTTCAAATCTATAACTTGATTTGACAGTTTTTGAATGACTTTAGTTAAGTTTTCTAAATCCAAGATTTCAGGTTGTGTTTTATTTTGAGAAGGTTGAGGGAGGATTTCGATCTTCTTTTTGGAAGAAGAACTAGTCTCTGTTTCATTGCTAGTAGTGTCTTTTAAACTAAGGATGTCTTTTTCAATCTAGTTGGCCTCTTCAAAGGCCTCTAACAATGTGGCTTTCTTAGATCGTTTTACCCAAATGGATATACTTTGATGCAAGGCTTTAGTATAGTATGCTATTATAAGATTCTCAGTAGGCATCGAGTTGGTAGGGATTCGGTTCTTTAGTGTTAAGAATCTTTGATTAAAGTCTTTAATTTTCTCTTTTGGGTTCATTCTTAAGCTAGAAAGCTCCATAAATAGAACTTCTGGAGACTTATCGTCTCTGAACTTTTCCATAAAGCAAGATTCAAACTTTTCCCATGACACGATGGTATGGGGTTGTTGGGAAAAGTACCAAGTAGAGGCATTTCCCTCGAAAGTGTAGGGGAACAACCTACAGACTACGTCTTCATGCTCGACATTACGGAGTCTAATGGCTAACATAAAAATTTTAATGTGATCTTCTGCGATCTGTTTAGAGTCAGGGTCAAACTTGGGAAGCCACTTCTCCGGATGTTTGGGTAAGGGATGTTGAGCCCCAGGTACGGCTACAACATCCTGGTCGAGCCAGGGTCTGGCAGGATTGTTCTGGTTGGCCATTGGTGTAGGCGGTGTGGAAGGCTGAGAAGGGGAACTTCCTTCGTTAGAAGAATCTTCTCTAGAAGAAGAAGGAGGTGATGGAGGTGGTGAGGGTGGTATTCCAGATCCCCCTGCAGCAGGAGTGAGGATTGGATCTGTAGGGTTTAAAGTGAGGTTAGTGCCTCCAAGTTGTTCTCTAATATCAGAGAATTCTAAAGGTTTGTCCAAAGGTCGATTTGGTTTCCTCAAATGGGCGAAGGCACTATGTGTTCTTAAGAGAGATTGGCGGACAATCTCTTGTACGTCACCACCTGTAGGATTTGGGGTTGCTGGTTCAACGGTGATCCATAGATTGTCGTTTGATGTGGTTGTTGTTTGAGGGTGGATTTTTTCGTTTGAATGACTTCTTGTCACTATAGGTGAGAGGTTAGGTGGTGGAGGAGTCTTACGACCGCCTCGTTCCCTTAATAAATTTCAGGCCCTCCTTCTAGCACCATTTGTTGACGAGCGAAAATGAACACTCGCCAACTGGAGGAATGGATCCGGTCCGGGGTTGTCTAAATAACCCAAGCCATTTGGGATGATCCACCCCAACGGGTTTAGCGGCTCCGTTGGATGATCTAAGTCCTAGGAAAACGAAATAAGACTGACTAAAGGAACTAATCTAAATGAAAACAACAATTAAAGCAAACTAATAAACAAATCTGAAATATATATATACAGTTTACTATCTAATATTATACAATAATAATTCTATGAAGTCAAATGTTCAGCTATCGACACAATTAAATATTAATCACAAATGTACAATATTTACACATTACAGATTTTAAATGAAAACCTGCTAAAATCATTTGTAAACTGTCAAATGACAGCAAAACTATTGTTTTTTTATTTTTATAATTTTATGGGAAAGAAATAAAATGAAAACTATCTAAGATGAGCAATTAAAATAATAATCCTAATTATAAATCTGAACTATATATATCTATCTAAACTTCTTAAATAACACTAATAAACTAACCTATAATAACGCTTTCCAATTTCTCCCGTGCAAAGTATCTGATTCAGTTGTTCGATGGGAGGAAACCCGCACCAGATTTTCCACAAGCTTCTTGTAAACAAGAAGAAACAGTGCTCTTTTGAATATCGATGACAGAACAAAAAAGACATAAAATGACAACAATCTTATAATTTACAAACCATCACAATTAGATAAACCCGTATGCGAAGATTTTTACAAAATGATTCATTTAACGAAGAAGATAAACCTTTATTCGTTAAATCAAAACAGAGTAATTGTTGTATTAAAACTGAGATACATAAGACATGGACAGAATTTAAATCACAACGCATTAAATTGTAATAAGTCTTGATATCTATAGTCAATGACTTAATCACAAATTAAAATGCACAAAACCTGAATGAAAGTATGATAAATTGAAAGCTAAAGTTGTTACAAAAGATCCACTTCCATTTGAGTTTGTATCATCATAAATCCATAGTCTTGTTCTCCCACCAGTCGATGGGTTCATTACAAAAATTAATGAATATATAAAGGCCACAGGGTAAAACATCCCTGTGGAAATTATCAAAAGCAGTTTACAAAAAATCTGGGAATAATCTCCCAAGTCTCTATTTCTGACTTAAGCTAACAACCTAAAACAAAACTACATCATAAAAGCACGTCCTAAACTGCCACAGAATGTCCAATTTGCCATTGAAATTCGTAAGTACCTGCAGGTGGACAAGAATAGACAAGTTTAGATAATGTTTTATTAGTAAAATTAACAAAAATCTAAATTTTAAGACTAGCTACAGAATCTCACGATTCTGTAGCTGGTATAATTTGAAAACAGAACTGTTTTAAATCAATCCAAAACTAATAGAAATATATTGGACCTATTAAACAAATATTTAATTACTAATTGAAAACAAAACAAATCGTTCATGCCATAAGTAACCAAATCTTTATGCCAATTTGAAACAAACAGAAATCGTGTTTAATCAACCAAATGGTAACAGGGATATATGCAATATGTCAAATACTTTTTATTACCAATTCGCAGCAGACAGAGTCGTTTTGATAATTCTAAACTAACGAAATCATTATTGAATCAATATCAATCGAAACAGACTATAACCGATCAAGAAAATCTTTCATATTCATTCAATACAAACGTAATAGTTTACATCGACTCAGAACTTAACAAAATCATTGTTGAATCAAAACAAAACTAACAGGATCATTTTTTTATTTTAAAACTAACAGAACTATATCAAATCAATCTTTAATATGAATCCAACGCATATACAAATAATTATGCTAATTCAAGGCACGAAGCATTGTTTGTGAATCAGACCAAACAAAAATGAATCGAACTAACTCAGGTTCGACACAATCGTTATACTAATCTAGGAACAATCAAATCGTGTTAAATCGGTTCAATCAAATCATAGCTACACGATTTTAGCAAACAAATCTTCTGTACATGATTCATAACGATATCATTTTTGGTAAAATGAAAATAACAGAATCGTTTTGAATCTATTAAAATGAACAGAACTAATTGAAAGCAAACCCAATCGGTCATACTAATTCAAACCAACTCATAAAACAAAATCGATGTTGAAATACATACCTAGGCAATAGGAAAATGATTCAATCAGGATAACTTTGAATTGACAAAGGTCGTTGTTGCCTCAACATTTTTGAAGACAATTGAACCAGTGGTCTTTTGCTTCTTCTCGTTGGCTTGTAGCATGTCGTTCTCCCTTGACAACACACTAACTCGTTCCTCTAATGATTTAATATTAGATTGCAACAGGGGAACATCCGTGTAATAACGTTCAAGACAGGAATTGCATTGGGTACATGGTGATTGATTGGGCCTTGGCATTACAGGCGAGGGTTCTTTCAAGTTACCAGGGGTGTCACTGTGAAGCTTAATTCCCAGGAATTTAGGATCATTCTTGAGGCACAGAGGTAAGTTGGAAACATAGTCATAGGATTCCATAGAGCAGAGGCCATGAGAGTAAGGGTATTCCTTGGCTAGGAAACATTCAATCTCAGATTCTGAATCCTCTCTCAAGACGATAGGCTTTTGGTCAGTGCTATGTTTGGGCTTGTTCTGAGCGCATCTCGATATCCATCGTGCATTTTTATTTCCCTTACTTTTGACACCAGTATCACCTTTTCCTTTCTTCCTTACAGGCCTCTTGACGGCCTTAGTATTGTATTTAGTACATGGGTCGACCATGGTATCGGGTAGGTCAAAGTTGGGGCAATTCGAGGGTTTGACAGGGGGTAGGAGGGTAGGAGATGGCACAGTAGGCAGAACCAGAGTTTCAGTGACCACAACCTTGTCAATTTGAACACACTCGGGAGTGGCAAAGCCATTCCTTGATAGGAAGGCTTGCCAACAGTCACCACTAATCTTCAAATGGTGAACGATAATGACTTTGATCAAGCAATGATGGAAAAGGCTTCTATCATCCTTCTCACACTTAAATCATTTTGAAATTTTGTAAAGACTGCGCAGGAGATAGTGTGGCATGTTCAGAGGGTAGTCTATAAAATTCATCAATAACCAAAGATGATATAGAAATACCAAACCATAACGACCTTCGTAAGTCATAAACTGCTTAACAATTTCCAATAGATCATGCCACCTGGGTTTGAGGGCAGTGACAGGCATACCTCTATCACAACTGACAATCTTTCTCGATGTGAATAGGAGCAGCCCCGACACCTCGTCCACTTTGAATTTCTTAAACCACCTTTTCCCTGTAGCTGGTAAGCCTGTAGTTGAGCTGAGGAATTCCTCATTTAGCTCGAGTTGGATATCTCCAACCTTAGCCCTGCATCCTTCAAATGTGAGGGCGAACTGTTGGGCTACCGAAAGGTTGAAACCCTCAAATCTCTGGATAAAACCTAACCAGCCACTATTTTCCAAATCCTCACGAGCATTGTCGAATAGCAAGAGTGTTTGGTTGCCATTAGGTTCTATGCGCACCATAGGTGCCATAGGCCAGGGTAGATAGTGAGCCGGGTAAATGGGCAAGGGTTTGGACAGGGTAAACATAGGATCGAAATCTCAGGGATTTCCCCAAAATCAACAGAGGTTACCCGGGATAGAAGGCATGCATTAATGCCTAAGTGTGTGAAGGTGGTGGAACGAAATCAACCTATGCAAAACAGTCATATCCAAATGTACAATCGACGGCGCATATGGTGATTCAAATCAGTATTGGTATATGTTAAAAACAATGCCATTCAGACAATTAATGAAATTTATGATGTGTCGACCCGAATATTTGCACAACAATAGTGTTTGCATGATTTTAAACCAAAATAATGTTTCAAATATAGCACCAAGGATTCAATCATAAAATGTATGCTTTGTATGCAACCATTGCACTAAGGGTCTAATCACAATATCAATGCATTTTTATGAGACCATTGAATTCTATCAAAAATAATAGAACATCAAACCACCATTGAATCAAAGACTCGATCATAATGATTAGAACACCACCACAGTCTTATAAAAAATGAAGTCAAATTAACAACCAGAAAAAATGCCAAATGTGTAAAGGTTTTGGTGTCTTGCCAACTGTGTGACTATAATTGAATTGGAAATGCAATGAACACATAGACAAGAGTGACCATAATAATCCAGTGACGATTTTAATTCCATTGACATGACTTCGAAATCAAATTTTTCACGCTTGCATTCGTGAAAACGAGAACAAAGGCAGGTGTGAAAATGCGCAAGATAATAGTGTTGGTTTATTCAAAAGATTGCGAAGAGAATCAAGGGTTCCAAAACACTTGTATAGGTAGCTTATAAAGATAGGATAAAAATGCGAAATGGCTGCCAAAAAATACCAACTAAATCAAATGATCATTATTATCCAAGGTTGTCATTTCTTCATCCATGGCCTTTTTCCATAGTTTTCCATCCTATGAATCCACTGCCTCCCTGACATTTCTAGGATCATCATTACTAATAGACAAAGCATAATTTGAACGGAAATCAAATGGAGTATACCTTTATAGTATCCTTCTTTCTCAAACCGATCTCCTCAATACTTGAGTATGAGGATCTTCTTTTTATGATTCATGTTCTTTTGTAGAGTTTGATTCACCATCCTTGAAATCAAACTCTATTTTCTCTGGTTCTTTCTTACTTGGCAGGACTTCCTTTTTAACAACACCCTTCATCTCTCTAAATACCACATCTTGGCTATACACAACCTTCTTATTTTCTGGGTTTGAAAGATTATAACCTTTGAGACCATCTTTATACACAATAAAGATACACTGTTTAGCCTTCTTATCTAGATTACTCTCATTTTCCTTTGGAACATGAGCATAAGACTCACAACAAAATACCTTGAGATGTGTGAGAGAAGTTTTCTTACCAATCCATACCTCTTGTGGAGTATTTTCATCTAGTACCGATGAGGGTGCTCTATTGACCAGGTAACATGCAATACCCACTGTCTCTACCCATAATTATTTCCCTAACCTAGCACCATTGAGCATGCACCTTGTTTTTTCCATCAGCATCATGTTCATCCTTTCTGCAAGTCCATTCTTCTAAGGTGTATATGGAGTAGTATTCTTACTTTCTATACCAAACTTCCTACAAAAATATTCAAATTCATTCCCACAGAACTCTCTACCATTATCTCTCATCGTCACCTAAATTCTTTTCTCTTTTTTATTCTCAACAAGAGCCTTAAACTATTTAAATATGTCAAAGACTTCATATTTATTCCTGAGTAAATATATCCAAGTATCCCTCAAGAAATCATATATAAATGAGACATAGTACATAGATTTTCCCAATGATGGAACCAACACAGGTCCAAACACATCACTGTGAACTAGCTGTAAAATGCATTCTGCCCTCGTTGCACCAAAGGGGAATCTTACTTGATTCTTCTTCCCATATACACAACGTTCATAGAAATAAAAAACCAGAGAGAATTTAGACATACCTTCAACCATAAATTTACCATGTTATCGAAGACTGTAGGAGTTCTTTCTTCTTCAACTCCAATATCAAGAACAATGGAACTATTAAACTCATAACTAATAGTGCTTCCTTGTATCTTATATAGAGTTCCAAACCAAACTCCCTTCAACAAAACCATTGTTCCTTGAACCATCTCGTAGGTTTCCTTTTCAAATATTGTTTTCATCGTTGCATCATAAATGTTGCTTAGAAAAATCAAATTTATGGACAATCCTGGTATGTGAAGAACAACAGGTAATGTTCTAATCCTTCCATCTATGAGCCTCAATTTTAATTTTTCTCGAACTATAATTATGGTGGTCAAGTCATCACCTAGGAAAACATTACCTCCATCATACCTTTTATATTCACAGAACCACTCCCTATGGGGTGTCATATGAAAGGATGCACGTTTTTCAACCAACCATGCCTCATGATCTGCATGTGTGCTTGAAGAATCCAACTACACATCCCCTCCTTCTTCCTTGGAGGTATTTTCTTCTATAGAAGAAGATTCTTAAAATCCGTTCTTTTTCTTAACTTTGGATCTACAGTGTTTCTTATAGTGCCCTTCTTTTCCACATCTCCATCATATCTTTACAAACTTTTTGGGAGACTTAGATATTTCCTTAGACCTAGATATTCCACTTGAGGACTTAGATATATTTCTTTCATGGGAGAGTCCTCTTGCAAAATAATACATCTGTTCTCTTTCCTTCCATGTTCTTCTGTCTCATCTCCTTTGACAACAAGGATGAGACCACTTCATAAAAATTCAAGGCAGTTGTATTACTACCTATGGCCACAACCAAACTATCCCACGATGCTAGTAAAGAGCACAGTGAACTGATACACTTATCTTCATTTGAAATTTTAATCCCAATAGATACTAACTGACTTACCATAGTATTGAAGGCATTCAAATTCTCTACCACCGAGTCTCCATATCTCATCCTTAGGTTATACAATTTATTTCTCAGCAATAATTTATTTACTAGGGACTTAGACTGATACAACTTATCCAACTTATCCCATAAACATTTGGTTGTATCTTCCTATGACACATTCACTAATACTAAATCTGAGAGACACAGCTAGATTGTGCTCTTCTCCTTATGATCCAACATTGTCCAATCATCTGTTGAAGTTCTTGTAGGTGCAGTACTTGGATCCACCGTGGTCCACTGATCTTTGTCCACCAACATATCTTCCATATTGAGCTTCCACAACTCAAAATGTTTCCCATTAAATTTCTTCATCTTCATTTTCGAACTTCTAGACATTTCTTTTCACCTAAAAAATCAATACCACTGATCTCCCACTGTAACAAGGCTTATCATAGTCCGGATCCAAACCCTTGACCAAAAAGGCGTCCCCTTGAAGCCAACAAATATCTGATACCAAACATATATTTTAACCTTGATCCGGGTGGATATCAGTGGCCACCCACCTAATTCAACTGGCTTAAAACATTCTTCTGGCAACTTACTATTTTTCGCAGTTTTTCGATTCCTAAACTTTCGAGGCCATTTTGAGGGCCTAAATGAATTTTTTCGGGATAGAGAAACCCAATAGTAATTTAAGGCTCTGATTGGGCCCCCAAAATGCATATTTTCAACGATACCTTTCGAACGAGATATCGTGCGCCCCAAACGGAGATCGTATGCCAAAGTTACGTGCACGAGAAATTGATACACCAAACTACCCAAAATGAGGTCCACAAAACTATTGGATTTTCATCTTCCAAGGTTAGGATTTTGGGATTTTATTTATGTTAAACATGCCTTTATATCCATATTATAACCATCTTCTTGTGAATGTGAGTAGCCATCATATGTCTTCTCAGAGATAAGATGCCTCCATTCTAGCGAGTCTTTCACTCTCTATTTCTACAGTTTTGTACATTTCACTCATTAATAGAAATTGTGTATTACTGTATCTCTGTGTTTATGGTTGCATCTCTAATATATTTTTGTTATATTATTGTATATTTGAGATATCTCTATACATTTATTTAATATATCTCTACTCTCATTTCGTGTCAAAAATAATTTGGATCAAACCTTGTACAATTATTTACTGCAAACAGATTTTCAATAAAAGAACAGAAAAGATACAATGGAAAATAAAAACATTACACATATATTTTTCCCCTGGAAACCCAAACCGGGAAAACCATCATATTCTATATTCATTCATACTCATACATTTTTTACAATACAATATACATATAGGAGCCAACGACATCCAAAACCCTAACCCAATGACCTGGATCAGTCAACCCTAATTCCTTAACCAGAAATAGAAAACCATCAGAAAAAATATGTGCCGAAAAACCACCCAAAAATGTACACGAAAATGGAGACGACACAAAAAATGAGGAAAAAATGCAACACATTTCCTGAGGAAAAATATTTCCAACTCCTTTCATCATGACCCCCATCTTTCCAAAGTTGCGGTCAATAAATTTGATGGCTCTGACCCCATGGGTTGGGTCACTCAAATGGAGCATTATTCTTCTTTGCATGGCATTACTAATGAGTTGGACAACTTCTATATGTTTCTCTCTATATAGATCATGCATGTTGGAAATGGTGGAAATGGTGTAAAAATGCACGTCGGGGGTATGTTGCTTGGACCTAGTTTGTTGCAGAGCTACCACTATATAGGTTTTTTGACCAAGTTGAGATAGTCAGGTACTGTAATGTTCCCCTATTGATCCAAAAATGATCTTTCAAAGACTATGGTTGAGTTTATCCATGAGTTGATTTACCATTTAGGAATTAAAGAGAAGAAGAAGATTTAATGAAAGAATATTGAACAGAAAATAAGCACTAAGAACAACAAACCATAACGCCAAAGATTGATAATGAAGTTCGGCACAAATTTCCCTATGTATCTAGGCCTTTGTGTTACACGTCAAAATTGCTCAGATGGACAAGTGTCGCATTGTCCCTATCAGTCGTCGTAAGTGTCGCATCTTCCCTATAACTTTCGCAAGTGTCGCAAGTTGATCATTAGTGTCGCAAACAATGTTCAGACATGATACCATAATAATGACGCTAAGGAGGCACTTATGACACCTCATATGACTGATTTGAAGATCAAGAACTGGTCTACTGGAATCAAATAACTCTTGACACCTGAAAGAAGTCCTGAAACACTGATTTGGAAGGGGAACACTCCCCTACTATAGCTGCAGAAGCACTGGCGCTCCTCTACTATGATTCAAGGAGTGTTATAACACCCTTTAGGCCCTTTTGGAGGAGCGCTGCTCACCTTAAGAGCGTTGGCGCTTTCCCAAGGCACACCAGGAGCGCTACAACGCTCTGATACCCCTTTTGGAGGAGCGCTCCCTATTCTAGGTCAATTGTTAGCCCATTGAGGAGAATAAGGGGGAGATCATTCGAGATTAGGAGGCAGTTGTGCTCGAATTCTCGATTTCATCAAAATATCACTGATCTAAGGAGATGGTTCCTAACTGGTTCTAAACATAACTCAAGAGGTTAGGCCCTTCCTAACCTATATAAACGGGCTCTATGATGGTGGAAAGGGGGGGAAGAACTGAACACATGAAACTTATGATCTTGGAGGAAACTGACAGTCAGCCAAAGGAGAGTGATTAGTAAAGATGTTGTTATCCAGGTTGTGGATCTTTCAGGCAAGGGTTAGATGAAGAGGACTTAACGAAGCTATCGCATTCGCATCTACGATTGTAAGTACTGCTATCGTTATTCTCATTAATATGACACGCTTGGCCTGTTTCTTTATAGTTTGTGTTTGATGTTACATGAACTTATCATTTAGTGATAGATCTGTTTTCAAGCTAATGTCAATAGAGTAGGAAGCGGTTGTATCTTGTTTTGTCCACAGACCTCAGCGAGGAGCAAAGGATTGGAGCGCAACTCGGAGCGTGCAGGGACAAACGTCGATTAAAAGGTACTTCTGTTATCCTCCCTTCTCATGCATTAGTTTAGATGGATTTGAAAGGAAGTCAGTGTCCACGTTAAGCATTTTTTTGACTAGGGCTAAGGTCAAGCCTTAGAGGTGATCTACCTGTCCGCAGGGAGATTTTCCTACAACAGAAACTGGCGACTCCACTAGGGAGATAGCCTCGAATCGAAACCTCCTGTTTTGATTTTTCTCCTCATTGACCTTGTTCTGTCCCTTGATTGTTTCAGACCTGGTTTACCCCTTTTTGGTCAGTTTCATGAGCTGATTGGCTCCTTACCTTGTTACATTCAACATATTTGTTAAGCTCAGATCTCAATTTTTGAAATTTCTTGACATTTCTGGGACTTTTAGACCCTGGCGCCCCTGACCTAGTGTTATCAGAGCCCCAGTGCTTCTAGAAGCCTTACACAGAGCGCTATAATGCTCTTTTCCCTTGGAAACAGAGTGTCAGCCCCCTTTTGGCCAAAAAACCCTCCACAATTGCATTTTCCAGGGTTTGCCTCTGTGGCTCTTCTGCTGAGTGATCTAGTGAGTCAATTTGTCTTCCCTTTTAGCATTGGAATCTATCTTTTCGAGGAATAAACACCTTGTTGATTGGATCTTATAACCTTCTTCACCTTTGTGCATTGATTTTTTCCTGTTGAGTGAAGCTTGGAACCTATGCATTGCTTTTCTTTTCTCTTCGATTGAGCGAAAACCCTGGTGAAGGTCATCAAAGGTATACAAACCACTGTATCTTGTTTTCAGTCAAGGTCATTTGTTCTTCAACTCTTGTTTTTGGGTGTGAAGTTTGTTTTTCTTTGATTGCTTCCTTTCTTTCATTTTTCGTTTGATTGCCACGAAGGGTGTATTGTTTGCATAACTTTTGCTTATGCTAGTTTGGTTTTCATTCATACCAATAAGATGATTAGAAAAGATAAGCATTGTGATTGTATTGATCATACACAAACAATAAAGATATCTTCATGATTGATTGAGAATATTAGAAGGAATTTAAGAGTTTTTGCGTCACATCAGGATTTGATTGAGAAAAAGAATTGTTTGAGAGCATTCTGTAGTTGTGCTTGTTAGTGAAAGAACTCTCTCTCTCCCATAGCTAGATGTTCATCGAAAGGAAATGACTATTTATCATGATCGATGCATTCTTTGGGTCTGAGTCACAATTTCATTTGTTTCACTTCCATGCACCCCTTTGC
>ML789127.1:391795-420695 GCA_009831015.1 Picea engelmannii | reverse complement strand
TTCTCTAGTTGGCCATAGATTTCTTTCGTCGACTCTTTTCTTCCGCCAACATCGACCCTCCACGACGCTCGCGGAGGCTACAGGGACTTCCTCTAGAAAATATGGAAGGAGACATCCCTTTACCCCCTCATTCTACGGAACAAACTCCTCAACCGAGCGAGGTTCAAAACGCTACAGTTGCCGAGAAAGAAGTTCCCATCCGTTTGGAGAATTTTAGAATTGTCTCAGAATCCCTGGAAGCTTATCGCATTCCGGAGGGATATGAACGACAGATCCTCCACCTGAATTCCACTAGAGAATTTGTTGTCATAAACCCTTCTAACGCTCTGGCCGAGTCTCCTCAAAACCCTCTACCAGATGACCCCTTTTGGACTAAAAATATTGTTCGGAGTCCACCACGCTTGGTGCGAGATCTTTATGGAATGGGAGAAGGCGCTGACGCCTCTTTCTCCTACACTGTACCCACAAATCACTTTACCGGTACTACCACTTTTACAGCTACACCAATCATTGCTCCGAGCACACCACCTGTTGGCCCGAATGTAACATCCGTCGGCCCGAGACCTACTATTCCCCTCCAGACAGCCCATTCGACATTGACCCCGCACATTCCGACTATCCCTGCCGGTAATGCGGTAGTTAATCAAACTCCGATTGGCACACCCGTAACACCAAGACCAAATCTCCCTTTTGGATTTAGGGCAATGAATGCATCTACCACTACCAATGCCCAAACCACTACTCAAATCGTACTGGGCAGTTCCATACCTATCCAACAACCCGGAGGGACGGTCCTTGGTAGTTCTAACCCAATCGGCAACATTGGCCAATCTTTTACGTCTGGCCCTCAAATCCCGGGAACTCTACCTCAAACTGGGGGGCATCCTCCCACCGGAGGACAAATCCCATTCGGGGGGCACCCCCATGCTGGGGGGCAACCTCAAGCCGGAGTCCACCATCATCCACAAGGACAAAATGCATCCGTCGCACCCAATCCGTGGAGCATCCCTTTTCAAGGAAATCTGCATGCCTCCACAGGACAAAATGCGCCCACTGCACCTAACCCGTGGAGCGTCCCCTTTCAAGGAAACCCACATGCCTCCACGAGGCAAAACGTTCAGACTTCGCAACAACCCCCTTATGGAAAAATGCCCAACCCAACCCATAACCCTCAAAACCCATCCGGTTATCCTTCGCTCACACAGGTTTCTCAAAACGCTTCAAATCCTATGTACCTTGGTCAAAACCAACCTCACATGAGACGGCCCACGAGTTATAATTATCCACATAACCCAGTATTAGGCCCCACTGGTGTTCCTTTTCCGCACCAGTATTACCCATAGGTTAACCGACAACTACCCTTTCTAGCCACCCTGGACCTTCCAGACTTGTCTCGGTTAATGAATGATCCCATTCATCATTCTGCGGTTTGGCCAGCTATTCCAACAAAGCTCCCTTCTGATATCCCAAAATTCGATGGAAAATCTGGAGAAGACCCGAACAACCACGTAATGACCTTCCATTTGTGGTGCTCATCCAACTCCCTCATGGACGATTCTATTCGTTTGCGTCTTTTCCAACGGACACTTACGAGTTCCGCAGCAAAATGGTACATTGAATTACCACGCGCATCTTTTTACGATTTCAACTCCCTCGCCATGTCCTTCCTCACACATTTCCAACTGCCCATCCGATACGAGATGGGTACTGAACTATTAACCTCTCTTCGTCAGACAACTTCCGTACACATCTCCGATCATTTCCATGAATGGAGAAGATGATGAAGGCTAATCAAAGCGCTCATCCCTGACCAATTATTAGCGGAATGGTTCACGAAATCATTATTACCCAAGATTGCTCGTGATGTTGCCATGGGCAGCATGGTCACCGAGGAAGAAGCCATCGCCTGAGCTCAGTACTTAGACTTAGTCTATTCACAATCCGGTACTCTGTATGAGTTGATACCAAACGCTACCCATCCCAATAACGATCCATCCAAACCATCGACTGCTTCGCATGCGGATGGAGTTATTGGCTCCGTCAAAACTCAATCTACTACTCAGTCTACTGGAACAATCCAACAGCCCACTTCCACGGCCGCCTCCAGTTCGACTGCACCCTCTTCTACCCCCACCCAAACTCAAGTCGCGGACGTGAATGCGGTCCAATCAACCCCTTCACAACAACCCGGGGGCAAGAAGAAAGCGAGAAACAAAACAATGAAGAAAAATAACAATGAACAACCCAAGACCCAACCACAAACCCCTGCTGCTGGAAAACAACCACAGCGAAAACCAAAATTCCCATGTCTCATTTGTGGTGACGATCACTACACTCGAGACTTCCCACATCACGATGAGGTGGCTAAATTTTTTAAAGGAAATTCGCAACCCACTGTGCTCACTCAGCCGTTTCCACAACAACAATCTTTGGTTGCACAAACCCCCACACCAGGGGGCAGTTCCAACCAACCCCATGATGAGGCCTCGACAAGAGAACACATTTACATGTTTAACGGGGTTAATCTAACCACTCGTTCTCCGACATACGACACGCTAGTTAAACCTGATAAGCCAAAGACTGCTAACGGTTCTTCGCCAGATCCTTTACCATCTGCTGTCAATACTCTGTATGTTAGCCCTCCATCCGGTCCACTTCAGATTGAGAAACCTTCTTTTGACTCCATCTTACGCCCTCCTAAGAGCACCATCCGAAAATCCACTTTCAATCCTAATTCACGAGCCGCCCAAAACTACAATATTGTAGAAGATTTGGCCCAAGCTCCATGTGACATGTCCGCATTGGAAGTGTTACAACACTGTCCTAACCAACGTAGGACGCTCTTAGCTGCTATCGGCGCTTTCGATCCCAAGTCATCCAACTACATCACGTTTAATCTGGGCAACGATCAACCACGACTCTCCCACCAGCTAGCTTTCCAAATCGATGTTGTTGTTCATAATCAACAAATCCATCGAACCATTTTGGATGAGGGAGCCTCCACCTGTGTCATGTCTCTATCCTGTTGGAAAGGTTTGAAATCACCTGCCCTTAAAAAATCCCCCACGATGTTACGCGCTTTCTATGGACGAGGTTTCCATCCTCACGGATTATTGCAATCCCTTGCCATTCAATTGGGCGGTAAAACTGTTACCGTTGATGTCGAAGTGGTCGACGCTCCCCTCGATTACAACCTATTACTCGGAAGAAGTTGGTTCTATGCTATGACTATTGTTGCCTCGTCGGTGTTTCGATGTGTACAATTCCCTCATCAAGGAAAAATTGTCACCGTCGATCAACTTGATTTCTGTACACCCAACGCCCGCATCCGTGCCACCAACAATATTCCCTTTTTGGGAGACCACCTAGTTACGTATGAAAGCGTTGGTGTTGGCTTATTGAAAGATTCTAGCCTCATGGGTACCTTCCCTACACCACTTCCACCTACTACACCTCATATTGTCGCTGTCAATATGATATCGACTTTTCCCTATCAATCCTTGGAATCATCTGACCCTTGGATTGTACCTAGTCCTTTGGAATTCGATGGACTCAGTGACACCATGCCACTCATCCCAGCCGAGGCCGCATACGTAACTATTCAATCTGCCTCTCCCTCTTCGAACACTTCACATTCACTAGCACCCGACACTTACTCGGTGCCCTCGTGGTTGAATTCCTTATCATCTATCATTGATTACATTTCCCACATTTTTCCTTCAAACCAATCTATCATGGAAATGCTTAGCATTGATGATTTGCCCTGGGATGACAACCACCACTGATCCTCTTTTCTTCCACCTTTCGAAGAAATGCAAGACATACAATTTGTCTTCCCCCCTGATGTTACCAATGCTCCACAATCCCCTATCCTCACTTAAGATACTTTATCCGAGGGGAACATGGGTAACATCTCTACTACAATCACAATTGACATTTCAGTCAAAGAAGGTGTCATGGAAAACATTAATCTTGGTGCTAATTGCACGCCCGATGAAGTGGTTTCTTACACCGCTTTGTTCAAGGAATTCTGCAATGTCTTCGCATGGAGCTACGAGGAAATGCCAGGGATTGACCCTTCCATCGTCATACACAAAATCAAGACTTACCCTGACGCAAAACCGGTTCGACAGAAACTCTGCCCGGTTCACCCCAAGAAACTGGCAGCTATAAAGGAAGAAGTTGAAAAACTTCTAAAATCTGGCTTTATCTACCCCGTCCCTTTGACGGAATGGGTTTCCAACCTTGTTTCGGTTGCCAAGAAACAAGGGACCATCCGTGTCTGCGTAGATTATCGTGATCTCAACAAATCTTGTCCCAAGGACAACTATCCCACACCTTTTATCGATCAAATCATCGACAATTGCGCGGGAAGCGTGATCTTCTCTTTCATGGATGGATTTTCTGGATACAACTAGATCGAAATATTACCTGTTGATCAACATAAGACATCCTTCATCTTCCCTTGGGGAACTTTCGCTTATCGAAAGCTACCTTTTGGCCTTAAAAATGTTGGTGCCACTTTCCAGCGAGCCATGTCGTACACTTTCCATGACATCAAGCATATTGTGGAACCTTATCTTGACGACTTACCTGCCCATTCATCCAACCGACCCGATCATATTGGTCACTTGCGGGCAATTTTTCTTCGATGTCGTTTCTATCGTATTCGCCTGAACCCACATAAATGCATCTTCGCTGTCGAATCCGGACGACTCC
The DNA here is from genome assembly GCA_009831015.1 of Picea engelmannii. Lineage (NCBI taxonomy): Eukaryota > Viridiplantae > Streptophyta > Pinopsida > Pinales > Pinaceae > Picea > Picea engelmannii. The sequence goes on along the minus strand of ML789127.1, from coordinate 415,976 downwards.
TCAGTTTCATCGTCTCCAAAGACGGGATCAGGGTGGATCCCTTGAAGATCCAGGCCATTCTAGCCTTACCCCCACCCATCAACTTAACCCAACTTCAAAGTTTGCAAGGCAAAGCAAACTTTCTCCGCCGTTTCATCTGCAATTACGCCGAGATTACTAAAGGATTTATACGACTACTGCAAAAGAACGTCCCTTTCATCTGGGATGACATTTCCCAACGGTCATTCGATGCTCTCAAGCACGCTTTGACACACGCTCCTTTGTTACATCCTCCCGAATATACAAAGGATTATATCCTTTACTTGGCCACTTCTGCTTCCACCATTGCGATGGTGTTAGTTCAAGAGGACACTAACGGCGAAGAACACGTGATTTATTATCTGAGCAAGAGTCTATCCGGACCCGAACTCATATATTCACATGTCAAGAAACTAGCTATGGCAGCTATCATTGTTGTCCAACGATTCCGCCACTACATCCTATTACGCACCACCACGGTAATCGCAGACTCCAACCCCATGTACCACATCTCAACACATCAAGTACTTGGGGGAAAATATTCGAAATGGATCGTGATTCTCCAAGAATTCGATCTTGAGTTTACAAAGGCCAAAGCCAAAAAATCCCTGGTGTTTGCCGAGCTCATCTGTGCTCTCCCAAGTGCCGATGAAAACAATGAGCCTAGAGACCCTCTTCCAGATGAGTCTCTCTTCCTCATCAGCACCTCTGACCCTTGGTATGGAGACATTCTCCTCTACCTTCAAACCCAATGCTTCCAGCCAAATATCTCTCGAGAAGAGCGTCGACGCATCTGTCACCACTCTCGTCGTTACCTCATCCTCGGAGATACTTTGTATCGTCGCGGTATTGACACCATTATTTGGCGATGTCTGATTCATGAAGAGGCTGAACGCGTTCTGAAGGATTGTCACCTTGGTGCTTGTGGCGGTCATCTTTCCGGGATGGCCACAGCCCAAAAAATCCTATGTGCCGGCTACTTTTGGCCCTCGATCTTCAAAGATTGCATCGAGGCCGTCAAAAAATTCCCACCCTGCCAAATATTCAACAAGAAGGCACACACCCACCCTACCGCGCTGCATCCCATTATTTCCATCGGCCCCTTTTCCAAATGGGGTATTGATTGCATGCAATGTAAGCCTACCTCAGCCGGGGGGCACGGTTACATCATCGTCGCCGTCGATTATTTCATAAAATGGGCTGAAGCTATGCCTACCTTCCTGAATGATGGCCGTACTGCAGATCTATTCCTCTTCAACCACATCATTACTCGTTTTGGCGTACCACATGCCATTGTCACCGACCATGGTGAACATTTCAAAAACCAAATGATGAGCGAATTACACGTCAAATTGGGTTTTCTTCATGAAAACTCATCCCCTTACTATCCTCAAGCGAATGGACAAGTTGAATCTATCAACAAAGTCCTAAAAACCATGATCCAATGCATGGTAGGGGAAAACAAGACATCGTGGCATTAACAACTGTTTTCCGCTCTCTGGGCTTATCGCACGTCTGTGAAAACCTCAACTGGATTCACTCCTTTCCAGTTGGTCTATGGCATTGAAGTCGTCCTACCAATCGAGTGTGAAATTTCGTCACTCAAATTGAAATTAGAACTCCTGCCCCATACTTCTGCCGAAGAAGAACGATTCTTGTACCTATCCAAGCTGGACGAAACACGTCGTGATGTTGCTCTCGTTAATGAGGCACATCAGAAACGTATCAAGAGTCAATATGAGAAATCCGTCCAACCTCGAGCCTTCGCAGAAGGAGACTTAGTCCTCATTTATGACCAAGCACACGATAAATTGGGAACAGGAAAGTTAGAACCCATGTGGCACGGTCCTTACATCGTGAAGCGTGTTTTACACAGAGGTGTTTACGAACTAGTAGATCATGATGGAATTTCCTTGGGAGAGCCCTGAAACGGGATTTACCTTAAAAAGTACTATGCCTAGATCACCTAGCATCTGTACTTTGTACATTATTGTATTTTTAGTTTGGTGTGCCTTTTCTTTCGCGTGCTCGAGTCTTTACCGTTGCCACTCATGATTGTGCCTGTGTTTTCATGCGCAGATGACGTCTGCCTTTCCTATCTTTTTTGGGTTCGCAGATGGCGCCAGCCGACATACCCGAAAAATTGCTTCGGCAGCATGGGTCATTTATCAGTTTGACGAGGTGGTGAGTTCAGGAGGCATTTGTTTAGGACCAACAACCAACAATATGGCAGAATATCACGCTGTCATTGGACTGTTAACCCAAGCCTCTTCCCTAGGTATTTCTCGTATCATTGTATACTTAGAATCCCAACTCGTGGTTTATCAACTCAACCGCATCTACACTATCCGTAGTCCTATCCTACTACGTCTACACTTGCAAGTTCGTCGTCTCGAACGAATGATTGATTACATTGAATATAGACACATTCCAAGAGAACTTAATAGTGTTTCAGATTCGTTAGCCAATTACATCATGGATCGGTATTTAGCCCACAGATAAGATTCAAGGAAAGCAAAAATTGTACATTACATGTAAATTAAAACACATCATAGACATCATCATGTACAAACCATCGACATCATAAAAAACTCGAAACTGTATATATATATATATATATATATATGGAGTGACTGAAATGTTTACATTACATCAAAAGAGTCTGTAAGAGAACAAAATATTGGGCTCGTCCACCCATACAACTTCGCCAGACAAGGCATGCAAAAAACATGATCCCGGGGAAACTCTAATCTCCCCGCACTGCGTTGTGCTGTGAGTAATATAATATTGTGCGTACTACACGTCTCAACAGAGAATTGATATTCTCTGGCACCCCTATAGTGTGTCGCTGCAAATGCAAAGGCACGTCCCCTCTCCGCAGAGGAGGGATACCCATCGTAAGGCCTTGGAGGTTCCTCTCAACCTCCCGAAGGCCCACCACCGGTACTGCTGGGTCTGCTACAACTGGGGCACCACCACGACGTCCTGGCACTGGTAAGTCCATTAGGCGTACTGCTCCCTTGTCTGCACGTTGAAGACAAAACATCTGTTAAACACTCTCTTACATACCCAAAAAAATACATATACATCAAAAACTTAAAAACAAGCTAGACAAGGTATGGCTTAGTCTCTTACCTGACTCGTCCCAATCTTCCCCCTCGGGCAGAATCAAATCCATACTCCCGCGGAAGTCCACATCAGCATACGGGAAGTCCTCAATCCAGAGGTACTACCGCCTCAACCAGCCGAAGAAGTCGCCAGTAAAACGGAACTCTGATTCTGAAACTAACCTCGGAGATAAGCTAGTCCACCTCTCCATCTGAGGCTCATCCACTGGTCGTACTGCTAGCACGATCTGAGGCTGCATCTGAGGGATGCGCTCCAAGAAAAATGAGACTAAGAATGAGCCATAGCCAAACTGTTTTTGACCGTTCCTGCACCGAGAAATTTGTTCCTTCACATTCTGAAGGAACGTCGCACTCCAGTTGAACAGTGTTGGCTCTAAACACTGAACGCCATAGGCCACCTGTGACCTCGAAGCCAAATGAGCACTAGTGCTACCAATCGCACTAGTGATAGAAAACAATACTGATCAAAGAGATAGATCCCGGATATCCTTGATAGGGATCTTGCCCCCTACCAACCTTGCTCCCGGAACACAATGACGTGCCAGATACACGTCCACCTGCTCAGGTAATGCCCTCTGCCCTGTAAAAGCTATGGGGACCCCTCTTTTCGAGAGGCCAGTCAGAAAATACACATCTTCCAACTCGATGGTTAGGAGTTGTGTACCAATACGGAATCCCTGTTCCGTGATGTCCCAAAGACCAATAATGTGCTCGAGCAGTAAAACTTCGCTTTTCATTTTTTGCAGCTTGAAAAACTTGAGCAAACCGCAGGCCCTCAAAGCAGCCCGCGTATGGGGACTTTGCAGAGTGTCTATGTCATCCATCTCGTGTTCCTGCTCTTTCCACTCGATCATGATTGCCGAATATATCTACAAAACAAACATTCAAAATTTTCATCATTCCCCAGGTTTTTGTGATTTCGGCAATTTTCAAAAAGAATTTTAAAACATGAAAACAAATGCCCATGACATATAAAGGTAATCAATCATCATTTTTAACCACCACACCCTTAAACATTCACTAAACAATGATTAAAACGTGATAAAAATGAAAAACGTTGTGAGGGGGTGCGGGGGCCCATGAGGGGAGTTTTTGCAAAATTCTTTGGTCAAAATGGTCAATCTAATCAATAGTTAAGGTGTGAGCATCTTAACCACCATTTTCCAATACATTTTCATGAATAATTCCCCCCATTTTATTAACTTTTAAAAGGAGGCCGATTTGGTTCAAAATGGACAACCTAGGGCTTTGTGTTTTAAATTAATAATGCTATAAAGATCAACTTGGAACCATACAATTGAAAGGGAAAAGAACGAACACCTACCTTGTTCGAACAGTGTGCGAAACGATCCACTGCAGCTCCGGCAGCGAGAAGAACAAGTTTGGCTCCAATCGAGATTCTCCAACACTCCACAAAATCCTTGCAAATGAAATGGTAAATGAGTTTTTCAAATCAATTCATATTTATAAAATTTCATTTTCATAAGCTATGGTCGTTTTTGGGTTTCTCTAATGGTAAAAATGGCTCCACTAATCCCTGGTTTTTAGTTTCTGGCATTGCAGGCTTATTGGCAGTTCTAATACATCCTTCACCTTGTCGTATTTATGAGCATAGTCTTAGTTTGTTCTCGAGCTCGACAATATGAGAACGCAACCGGGTAAAGTTTTATCTCTTTTTCGGACCCATACGGATATGATCACACGAAAAAGGAACCCCCCTGGAGTCTCCTTTAAACCCTTTTCAGACTCTCTAAATATGAAAAGATTGTCGAGTGATCTTGCTTCCTTTCACACTCATTAAAAGGTTAGAAAGGGCGTCTTTCGAGCGATAATTTAACCCTTTTTCGGTCTCGATAGACTATTGTACGAAAAAGGAACTGAGAGAGTTCTCTTTTAAGTGTTTTTCCAGACTCTATAATCTCGAAAAACCTTCGAGTTTTCTGTCTTTGGGCTCGTTAAAACACACATCGACAGGCCCATATGGGAATGAACCCTTACTTCTTCCGGTTCGTTAAACAAAGGAAGAGGAACTTACCGAAGGTGAGTTATATCGAGCANGTGTTATCCTCCTCGAGCTCGTTAAATTAAAAAGAGGTACTCGTCTATCTGGATGGGGGAAAAATTGAAAGGAGCAAGCCAAGCAGTCTCTTGAGAACACCATCTAGCACTTCTTAGAGTCGCCCTTGAACACGACACTTTGTCTCTTTGCACATATCATAATCCGCTGAACCTCTGCACTGAGCCAATCCTCTGAGTTTCCTTTCACTCCTTTGGGTCACCCGACGCAAGTCACAGTATCCATTGCACAGTTTTGGTCCATGCCATGTTTTTCTATTGTGTCTCAGTGTTCAAGGGAAGTATCCACTCCGAGAGTCAACCATCCCAAATATTTTGTCTCAAAACCTGTGTCAGTCCATGTCCATTTGATCTGCTAATTACATCTCTATGTCTGTTTCGTGTCATTAATGGGGGATACATCAAGGCCCTCCCTCGACGAGTCTATTCCTGTTGACCTCAACACATTATCCGGGAGTCAGACTTAGAAACTAATCAGTACTTTGGGACCTGCATACCTCAATGGCAGGCCTCCTCACGTTCTATAGTGGGTTTACATCATTGACCCCTGATCGAATGATTCCACGAATGTTCGACTTCAGCTCATCTATTCACGTTCGATGGAATGTACTAATATACCTTGGGAATAATTGACATTAATGGTGATCTCCCTCGCACTTGTTAACGGTTTACCTCATTGACCGGTAATCAAGTGGTTTCCACCATGTTCGACACCAAGACATCTATTCACATGGTTAGAATCGTATCACGTAGGGACTGGTTAGAATACCGTGGGTTGAGTAATTCACCTTGAGATATGTTTCACCCAGGTTGCGAAGGAGTTCCAGACACAAAAAACGTCCATTGTTACATAGATCCACTTTGTATTGGTCGTGGCTATGTCTTGTCATTTCGTTGATCCACTGTGTATGCTTCATGGCTACGATCAGTCTGAGTCATCAAAGTATAGATCCACATTGTATCTTCGGTGGCTATACCTTTTTGTTACCAATACGATTATGGATCCGCAGTGTATTCTATGGTGGCCATATCTTGCAAGTCTTGATCACCCAAGCATAAGCATGCCTGCTTTGGGTTTTGAAATATGTCATGATATTTGTTGGATGTTTGTGTGCAGCTTTCGTCAAGTTCTCTGAGTCTATACCCTTGCTTGAGCATCTGCAAAGCATTTCAGTCATCAGTTCGCATCTTCTGACTTCATACTTTGGGGGGCATTCTGTTACACGTCAAAATTGTTCATATGGACAAGTGTCGCATTGTCCCTATCAGCCGTCATAAGTGTTGCATCTTCCCTATAACTTTCGCAAGTGTCGCAAGTTGATTATTAGTGTCGCAAACAATGTTCAGACATGATACCATAATAACGACGCTAAGGAGGCACTTATGACACCTCATATGACTGATTTGAAGATCAAGAATTGGTCTACTGGAATCAAATAACTCTTGACACCTAAAAGAAGTCCTGAAACACTGATTTGGAAGGGGAACGCTCCCCTACTATAGCTGCAGAAGCATTGGTGCTCCTCTACTATGATTCAAGGAGTGTTATAACGCCCTTTAGGCCCTTCTGGAGGAGCGCTGCTCACCTTAAGAGCGCTGGCGCTTTCCCAAGGCACACCAGGAGCGCTACAACGCTCTGATACCCCTTTTGGAGGAGTGCTCCCTATTCTGGGTCAATTGTTAGCCCGTTGAGGAGAATAAGGGGGAGATCATTCAAGATTAGGAGGCAGTTGTGCTCGAATTCTCGATTTCATCAAAAGATCCCTGATCTAAGGAGATGGTTCCTAACTGGTTCTAAACATAACTCAAGAGGTTAGGCCCTTCCTAACCTATATAAACGGGCTCTATGATGGTGGAAAGGGGGGGAAGAACTGAACACATGAAACTTATGATCTTGGAGGAAACTGACAGTTAGCCAAAGGAGAGTGATCAGTAAAGCTGTTGTTATCCAGGTTGTGGATCTTTCAGGCAAGGGTTAGACGAAGAGGACTTGACGAAGCTGTCGCATTCGCATCTACGATTGTAAGTATTGCTATCATTATTCTCATTAATATGACACGCTTGGGATGTTTCTTTCTAGTTTGTGTTTGATGTTACATGAACTTATCATTTAGTGATAGATCTGTTTTCAAGCTAATGTCAATAGAGTAGGAAGCAGTCGTATCTTGTTTTGTCCACATACCTCAGCGAGGAGCAAAGGATTGGAGCGCAACTCAGAGCGTGCAGGGACAAACGTCAATTAAAAGGTACTTCTGTTATCCTCCCTTCTCATGCATTAGTTTAGATGGATTTGAAAGGAACTCAGTGTCCACGTTAAGCATTTTTCTGTCTAGGGCTAAGGTCAAGCCTTAGAGGTGATCTACCTGTCCGCAGGGAGATTTTCCTACAACACTTTTTCTTCAATGGGAGGCTTCTTATTAATCTTCAATTCTTAAAAACAATACCAAGAAATAATTACATAACAAATCCTGAAACCACATTTCAGATATGCAACTTTTGGATAGAAACAAACATCACCAATGGCTGCAATAGGTAATTCTCAAAATTTTGAGTATGAACTTGACTATTCTTGGCTTGACATCTTGGGATCTGGATGAAATTTTATGTTTGGATATCAGATTGAAAAACATAAGCCATATTCAGACTCCCCTCGAAATTATGCAAGTTTTGAGTATAAAGTCGACCTACTTCTGAACAAGCCCTCGGGACCTCCACTCAGAAAAAATCCCGATGATGTTCCCTGTTAGATCCCTACAGTCCATAGAGTCTAAAATTGTGTGCCAAAAAAGTCATTTTTCTCGATTTTCATGCTTGGCTAAATAATCCAAACTTTGCCAATTTAGTGACAATTAGCCAAATGATCAGAATCTGGACCAGGGGTCTAAAATTTGCTCAATTTTCAAAGTGCTCGAAATGCGACGAAAAACGGTACCATTGCGCCCGTCTCGTTCTCCTGATTCCGGCGGTATATTTACTTTCGTAAACGGAGTCCGTATGGAGAAGTTATCGCGATCTGTTCACCGAGCCAAACAGGAAAAAAAGGGGTGTTGACTGGGCAGGCCGTACTGCTGACGTGGCAGAGGCCGTACAGCTGACTGGACATTTGTACATGCTGACGTGGCATTGATGGTATGGTGCACACGTGGCAGGTGAAGTGGCAATATGTGATTGGTTACATCTGAGCGAATTATGTGGTGACACGTGGCATTATTGTGGACGAATAGTAGGGTGCCACGTGGCCCAATCATGGGCTGCCACGTGGCACCCCGGAATTGGCATTTGGTTGGTTTATTAAAATTTTATGGAGGTCACGGGGTTCGACCCCCGGACCACCCCTCCGGTGAACGCCTTACAAAGAACAACCAACCATTACACCCGCGCTATATTTCTTGACCGTTATGTGTTCGAAATGTTATTTAAATTTGGTGTTGGTTTCATTCGGCGGGGGGGTCGGGCCAGGGCTAAGCCCCGGCCCGAGGTTTCATCATACCACACATGACCATACGTTGGGTTAACAAGGCGCGCGGAATTTTGTACGTGGTTTTGTTAAACACAGCTCGCGGTTCCATGTTTATAACATATGACCAACATACCATTGCAATTGCATGCGTGGATTGGTAAATTAAATCGCGCGGAAAGTTTGGTGTTGTGGCTGGAGCCCTAGCCCCCGGACATATTTGCGATGAATATGACCATATTCAAACGGTGGCGCGCGGGGGTTAAAACATATTTAAAATGCCCGATCACATGCATATATCCATGTGACTTCATTGTTTGGCACATTTTAAATTTTGTATTTTCAAATGAATTAAACCCACAGTTTTATACATTTGTTATGACCATGTATTATTTTAATTGGCGGGGTTTATTAAAATGTGTTTTATACACAGAGTGTATGCGCACGGTTTTCATTGGGTTTAAAATGGGCATTCAAACCTATCCGCCCGTCACTTGTCAAGCCCACAGTGGATTTTATTAAGCGAAGCCCTTTTTGTGCGCGGGACGTGGCCACATGGTCACCCATGCGCCCAACACCTCCGAGTTTGGGGGCTTGATTCCGGTTAACCGTTCGAAAAATTGGCACCAATTGCGGGACGCGCGTGTGCTGGGTTTATGCACACGAAAACACTCAGGATCTAGGTTCAGTCTTCCATAGGTGCAATATGGCGAGCCTGTAACAGAGCTTGAAGAGGAAGAAATGGCAGCAAGCATAACTTCTTCAATTTTTGGCCAAATGGGGAGCTGTAAAAGCCTAGCTAGGGGTTTTTGGACGTTCTGAGTCCATTGGAACCATTTTCATAGGCATTTGAAGAGCCCTTTTTCAGGTTTTTCACATTTGAATCTTGAGGAAGCTCCATGAAGCTTAAAGCCCTCATTGTTTGAGGCATTGCTCAGATGAGCACATATTCATTTTCTGAGACTGAATAGTCATTTCTGACTGATTATTATGCTATGAACATTTTGGGATAGGTTTCAGATCCATTGGAGGACTTTTACAGGTATTTTTGCCTCATTCAAGTTCAGGGAAGCTTGGAGGTCACATGTAGAAGAGGTCATTGTTGGATGAGCCATTGTCCATTTTCAGAGTTTTTACAGTCAAGTTTGGGGTTTTTATGTATTCTGAATCCAATGGTACAGTCTGTAAATCCATTGGAGTTGAACAGAAGATTGTAATGAGAATTTGACAAACTAATCCCAAAGAGCCAAGTCCATTGAAGGAGGCTCAAAAAGAGGTAGCCCAGAGAGGGGTGAACTCCTTTATCATCTTGGTATTGCTGTGATTTTTATGTGTTATTTTCTTCATTTTATACTGCTGTGTATTTGTCTATAACACATATTTAATCATGTAAAAGAACCTTTCTTCCCACATATACATTGCAAAGAAGAACCAAGAACTTAACACATAAACCCTCTTGCACATTTTAACACATGAAGCAAGGTCCTGTTAAGATTTATTTTATGAGTTAGAGGGTGCTTGCATAGCATAACAAGTCAGCCTTCTATTTTCATATCACCAAACTTAGCGGGATTTCTCCAGATTTGGAGGCTTCCATTCAAATTTGGTGGTAACCACCAGACTTGGAGGAAACCAACAAACGAATTTGACCTTCCATAAGGTTCCATGTGGTGCCTCCTCATTGGGCCATGTGTCACCTCATCATTGGCTTGAGCCATGTCATCCTGCCTAGTTAGTTGCCAAGTCATCATCTATACAGTGCCACATCATCGTCTGTATAGTGCCACATCATCATCCATACAGTTTCATGTCATCCTTCCATACAGTGCCACTTCATCATCCATACATCCACATTTCACCTCCATACAATGCCATGTGTCACTTTCATACAATGCCACATGTCACTTTCATACAGTGCCATGTGTCACTTTCATAAAGTGCCACGTGTCAATTTTTTAGTAGTCCAAATCACCTATGAAAATGCCAAAAATGACTGACACGTGTATGCTCTTGGTGATGCCACCTCACTCTACTGACATACTGCTGACGTCAGCAATACATCCTTTGACTTTTGACTTTGAAATTTTTTACCTGTTTGGGAAAATTTTCAGATCGCCATAACTTTCGCATACAGTGTCCAGTTTTGGAAAAAAAACATACTACCGGAATCGACACGAAGAGCCCTACACAATGGTGTTGTTTTCGTATGATTCTGAGAAGTTTGAATTTTAGGCCTTTCTGGATCCATTTTGTATCACCTCTCCTTGTCAATAACAAGGATTGACTAAGTAGTCTAGTCACCCCTCTAGACTATAGTCCCCTAGGTAAAAAGGGGTTAAGGAAATAAAATGCACTTAAGGAATTAAAATGATTTTATTAAAAAAGTGACTTTTATGAAGAGAATAAAAGGTGAAGGTAACTTAAGTGAAAAATCAAATCACAACCTTAGTAAAAAGAAAAAAGGAAACTCAACTGAGAATTAGATTCAGAGGTATAAAAGAGATAGGAGGTGCCTCACTCCTCATTCTTGTCTATTTTCTCATTTCGATCACTTGAGCTCTACAACTTGTGTTTTGATGGTTTTGAGTCAAGAAACCCTAGAGGCCAGCAAGAAGGTGAAATATCCCTTCGTTCCTACTCCAAGCTTGGCCAAGGAGGTGCAATGTCCCTCCCTCTCCATTATACTCAGACACAAGTATTCATCAGTCAATATTTGGAGGCTAGGGCACATATATGAAGTGTTTTCCAGCATTGGGGTCCATTTCCAAGAGAAGGAAATTTTCATTTTCTTTAGGGAAGCCATATCAACCATTCCATATTATACTGATTTGATTGCTAGGGTCATAGTTCCCTTTTGGAAACCATTACTTCGGGGGTTTCCTCTGCTATTCAAATTGTTGTGGCTTGGGCCAAGTTTCTGAAGGAAAGGGTGCATTTTCACTAAGGAGGTTGTGAGATCTAAAGAAAGACTTTAGGGTTTGGACTCAATATTTCTACAGATCTTCTATGCATCCCTTGAACTACAATTTGACAGTGATTTTATGATTTTTTGTGGCCATTGATCTAGATTTAGGAGTGTAACAAACTGATTAATAGACTGAATACAATAAACACATATATATGAAGAACAACATAGATATCCAGTGAACAATATCTTCTATTGAATAAATGAAATAGGTTGAAATTGTTAAAATGTAGAACTGAAACACTTGATCGAATGGTGGTACTTATCTCTAAGAAGAGATGTGGCTACTATGCACATCCGTCTAAGCAGAAAAAATTACAATGAGGCTCCAAAGGCCTTTTTGATATGACTCATGAATTCCAAAACCCTAGACATCCAAAAACCTAACCCTAGGAGATGAAATTCCAAAATTTATGTGGGCCCCTATAGGTAATTTGGTACCTCAAATTCTTGGGGTCGTATTTTTTTCATACGACCTCTATTTTGGGTGTGTGATAGCCCATTGGAAATGTCTTTCAAAGAAATAAACACTACTCCAACAAAATCTGACTCTGTTTACAGTTTGACTGTGGTGAGCCAAAAAAACATTGTTTAAGGCCCCAAAACGGCCCTGGAAGTACAACAAGATGTGTCGACATGAAAACATACAAAATAATCTAGTTGGATTAGTTGGGAGGCCACCAGTATCCACCTGGATGATGTGTAGGGCTTCAGACAATTGTGAAAGTGTAGAACCCATAATTACAAAGAAGTACAAAAGAATGTATTGAACTAAAGACTGTCAAGAGGAGCCAATTGGAATAGGTGGGTGGCCACCAATATGCACCTGGATCAATCCTCGCCCCTTAGGAATCAATGGTATCCATTGCGTTGAGTTCCCCCATCAGGTGAGAAAAACTTTTTTGAATTTGGCCCAGGGTGAGCCACTTTCCGTGGTTTAGGAGTTTCCCTACCTTGACAACCTAATAAAGTTAGATCCTCTACTGGCGAGTTGCGTTGACCTATGTTTCCACTATCTGATCAACGAATGCTTGTTCCATGCAGTCAGGGTTGAGCTCTATTGGTGTCAGTTTTTCTCTAATCTCTGAGGTGTCCAATAATGGTGGAAAATATGGCTGAAGGAGGTCCACATTGAACACTGGGTGCAAGCCAAGGAAGGGTGGAGTGTTCAGCTCAAAAGAATTTTTTCCCACAACCTTGGTGATAGTGTAAGGCCCATACATAAGTGGATGGAACTTCTGATGGGGCCCTGTAAGATGCTCCTTATGCAAATGTAACTAGAATTTGTCGGATCCAGGTGGATGTTGGTGGCCACCCACCTTTTCCAGGTGGTTCAAACCAGCTTTCTAGCAATTTTGATAATTTAGTATTTTTAGCAATTTTTCGGGTCTGGAACTTTCAGATCCGTTTTGAGGCCGTAAACGACATTTTGAGGAAAGATTTCATTATGAAATTTTGTGCAACTATTGTAGTCCTCAGATATATATTTCCAATGGGCTATCATACACCTAAAATGGAGATCGTATGCAAAAGTTACGACCCCGGGAATTTGATGTACCGACTTACCCAAACATGGTCCACATGACTTTTGGCGCTTCATCTCCTAGGGTTAGGTTTTTGGATGTTTAGGGTTTTTTAAAACTCTTTTTTATGCTAAAAATTCCTTGAGAGCCTCATTTTAATCATCTTCTTGTGAATGGGTGCAACCATCACATCTCTTCTCAAAGATAAGCCGCCACCATTCTAGCAAGCTTGTTTTCGCTGCATTTTACAGTTTCCATCTTATTTCTTTATTGAATAAAAAACTAGTTTTATTGTATCTCTGTTATTTTGTGATAAGCACCTATTAATAATATGTATTCATTTCATTCTGCTCATAAATTTTGGATCAATGGTATCAGAGAGGTCTGCTCCTTGTCGTCTTAATGCATGTCCCCAACGAGGTCGAAGTACAAAGACTTGGGTCTTGAGATTGTTTCTCTTGAGGACAAATGCTCTTGCACGCCCAAGCGACCTCTCATGGCAGGAGAAAAGAAATATGGAAAGACAGGAGATCCTTTCAAACTGTTGATTGAGGAATCCCTCACGCAACATAGGAATGAGATGATGGATTGTTTCGTGCAAATCCTTCGGCGACTACCAACATGCGATGCATATTTTTCAAACGGAGGTGCCACCCCCTTCAAGGTATAAATAAACTTCGATATTCCTATATTTGAAGTTCAGATAGACGCAAATGTTGTAGACAAGTGATTGAATCTACTAGAATGGTTTTTTTTTTCCATAACTTTTTGAATAGACAAAAGATTACTTTTGCACTCCTCAAAGTCATTCCCCATGTCAAATTTTGGTAGAAAACGTTCTGTGAGCAAAAGGAAATAGAGGAACCCTCATTATTTTCAGTCACAACCACTTGGGAATCCTTTAGGGATGTTATTAAGGAAAAATACTACCCTGTCAGAAGTTATGATGACCTGTATACCAAATGGACGACACTGCGGCAAGAAAGAGACCAAGCAGTGCCAGATTTCACAAATATCTTCCATACCTTGCACACCAAGATGGGTATCAAATATTCAGAGTGACATCTGGTGCTCAAGTATCACGATGATCTTCATAGCTACATCCATACCGAAATAGAATTTATGGACATCTCATCCTTGGGCGTGACCTACATATATGTCGTCAAAATCGAGTAGAAGCTCAAACAAAAGACACGGCTATTTGGGCCTGGGAACCCCTCACAAAAAAATCTAGGAAAGGGCAGCCCCAACCCACAAAACAAAGGACAGAGAAAATATGGAAGTGGTGCGACAGAGAAAGAAAAATAAAGACACCAGGAAGTGGTGCAACTTCCATAAGAGCCCTTGGCATAACACTGTTCACTACCGCTCAAAACAGTCGTTGGTTGCCAAAGTGAAAGCCTTTGAATCAGATGTGGACTCTGACTCTGAGCCAAAACAAAAAAGGGGAAGACAGATCATTGACGTGGAACCTAGTGCCACCATTGCTGCCACCAAGCTCCAACCTGGTGAACTAGACAAGCCAGAAGAAGGAGATCACCTCTTCTATTCACAGATGTGGGTAAAAGGCACCCTATTGCACTTCATCATTGATAGCGATATCCAGAAGAACCTCATCTCAGCAGAGGTCATCAAGTGGCTAGCCTTGCCAACAATGCCGCACTCACAACCCTACACCATTGGATGGCTCCGCCAAGGAAGTGATTTCCGCGTCATCCAACAGTGTCGACTGTCGTACGACATCAAGCCCTTCAAAGATGAGGTATTGTGTGATGTTGCTCCTCTCGAATTTTTTGATGTTCTTTTGGACCAAACTTATTTATGGAAACGTTATGTTGTATATGAGTCTAGGACTCATAGTGTTATTATTACTTTGAACATGAAATTGTATAGGATACCCGAGGCAGTCCCACCTAGTGTTATTTCCTTGATCTCTACCAAGCAATGCAGGAAGGTCATCTCTCATATGGAGAAGTTTGTCTTCTTCTTGATTCTCTCTCATAATAATCAAAAGATCACAACCACATCTAGGGTCTCGATGGCCGACCTCTCCAAACAGAAAAATAAAGTAGATAAGGTCATGGAAGAATACTCATATATGTTCTCCTCATCTACAGGGGTACCTCTGCACTGCCAGGTCAAGCACCCCATCGTTTTGACCCCCGATGCACCACTGCCCAATGGGCTAGTCTATCATCACCCTTTGTTAGAGAATGGGGAGATTAAGTAACATATCCAAGAACTACTCCACAAGGGGCACATTCATCCCAGCTCATCACCTTACGAGAGCCCAATCGTGCTGGTATAGAAGAAATATGGAACCTGGCGACTCTGTATTGATTACCATGATCTGAATGAAATCACAGTCAGAAATCGGTACCCGATTCCCCGAATCGACGACCTCCTTGATCAACTTATGGGGGGCAAATACTTTAGTAAGATTGATCTGAAGTCTGGCTACCAACGGGTCCCGATAGAACAGACAGATGCATGGAAGACTGCCTTCAAGTCAAAGGAAGGCCTTTTTAAATGGTTGGTCATGTCCTTTGGTTTGACAAATGCTCTAGCCACTTTCATGAGGATGATGGATGATATCCTGCGACCATTCACCAATAATTTTGTAGTGGTGTATCTGGATGACATTCTAATTTACAGGAAGACTTGGGCCAAACACTTGCAGCATATTCAGCAAGTTGTGCACACCCTGTGTAAGCACAAGCTATATGCCAACTTGGAAAAATGCTCCTTCGGTATGGATAGGGTCCATTACCTGGGATATATCATTGATCAACATGGCGTACATGTGGATCCAGCCAAGATCCAAGTCATTCATGACTGGCCAGCCTCAACCACACTCACTCAACTTCAAAGCTTCTTGGGCCTTGGAAATTTCTACCGCAGGTTCATGCTGGGATTCTCCCATATTGCATGGGCCCTCAGCCAAATAAACAGGGGTGGTGGTAAGGAAAAATTTTCATGGGGTTGGTCCCAACAACAAGCGTTCGATGATTTTAAGGAGTGCTTGTGCTCAGACCTAGTACTTTCACTACCAGACCTAAAGAATCCCTTTGAGATCGAGACAGATGCTTCAGACGATGTTCTAGGCACCATTCTCACTCAACACGTCCACCCCATGGCCTATCATAGTAAGACACTATCAGATATTGTCCGTAATTACCCTACTTACGACAAAGAAATGTACTCCATTGTGCAATCCTATCACCAGTGGAGACATTACATTCTTGGGAAGGAGACAGTCATCCACACTGATCATAAGCCACTGTAGTTTATGTAGACATAGGGAAAATTGTAGAATGACCGCCATCAAAAGTGGTCCACATGCTTGCAACAATTCCACCTCAACATCAAGTATAAAACAGGAAGCACCAATCGTGTCATTGATTGCCTTAGCAAACCACCAGTCACGACACTCACCACAGTGCTAGAATATTGTGGCCATGAGACCTCTAGATGGCCCCAAATCTATGATACAGACCCTGAATTCACCACCACATACCAAATGTTGGGTGCAAACGCAGTTGTCGATAATTTCCATATTCAGGATGGGTTGTTGTGTCATCTAGGCCATATCTATGTTCCATAAAGAGAGCGAGTGAAGTTGATCTAGGAAGCCCACTATAGTCGGGTGGAAGGACACTTCAGTGTCAAAAAGACAATGGTGATGCTATAGAAACATTTCTACTAGCCGAAACTTCGACAGGAGGTCAGCAAGTATATCAGGTGCTGCACTGCCTGAGCTATTACCAAACCGACCACTAAGAAACAAGGCATGTACACCCCTCTTCCTACTCCTGACAAGCCTTGGGAATCCATCTCAATGGACTACATTTTGGGCCTCCTGTCCACCAAGCGGGGAAATAACTGTGTTTTTTTGGTTGTTGATCGCTTTTCTAAGATGGCGATTCTGGTTTCCTACAAGAAGAGCATCGCAACAAAGGCCACTTCCAAGATCTTCTTTGAACAAGTCTGGGTACATTTTGGAATCCCACAAAACATTGTCTCAGATCGGGATATTTGATTTATCAACACATTCTCGTCGAGCCTCTGGTCATTGCTGGACACCAAGGTCACCAAATCCACGGCCTTCCACCCCCGACAGATGGCCAAAATGAGGTTGTAAATCGAATGATTGTGCATATCCTTCGAATGTATAATTCAAAGAACCCCCTCACATGGGATGAGATCCTTCCCTATGTCCACCATAGCTACAACCGAGCCCTAGATAGATCAACCGGCCACAGCCCCTTTCAGGTGGGGTTGGGATTCTAACCATTAGGTCCCATAGATGTTGCACTTCCCCTTGCAGTCACCTCGACCAAATCATCTCCTGCTCCAACTAAAGTTGACAAAGCCACTCGGTTCATTGAGTGGATCCATCACATCCACCAATCGGTTCAGGATATCCTACAGAAGTCCAATGACAAGTACAAACAATGCCATGATCAACATCGGGTGCCACATAAGTTTCAGGTGGGAGACAAATTTTGGTTGCACTTGCATAAAGAACGCCTTACAGGACCCCATCGGAATCTTTTCCCATTCCATTATGGGTTTTACACTATCACCAAGGACATGGGGTATAATGCTTTTGAGCTCAACATTCCTCCTTTCCTTGGCCTGCACCCAGTTCTTAGCGTGGACCTCCTTCGACCTTATTTCCCACCATTATTGGACACCTCAGACGTAGCAGAACAACTGACACCAGTAGAGATCAACCTCGACTTAATACAACATGCATCCAATGATCAAATTATGGACACACATATCAAGGTCACTCGACAACAAAGGATCCATCTTTATCGATTCGTCAAAGTAGGGCAGCTCCTACACCAAGGCAAGTGGCTCACCCGAGGCCAAATTCAGCAGAAATTTCCTCATCCGATGGGGAAACTCAACGCAATGGAGACCATTTCTTCCTAAAGAGGGAGGATTGACCCAAGTGGATATCGGTGGCCACCCACCTTTTCCAGCTGGCTCAAAACAACTTTCTAGCAATTTTGATAATTTAGTATTTTTAGGAGTTTTTCGGGTCCTGAACTTCTGGAGTCATTTTGAGGCCCTAAATGATGTTTTGAGGCAAACTTTCATAATGAAATGTTGTGCAATTGTTGTATTCCTTGGATATATCTTTCCAATGGGCTATCATACGCCTAAAACAGAGATCATATGAAAAACTTACGACCCCGGGAAGTTGATGCACTGACTTACCCAAACGGGGCCCACATGACTTTTGGCGCTTCATCTCCTAGGGTTAGGTTTTTGGATATTTAGGGTTTTTTGAAACTCTTGTTTATTGTAAAAATTCCTTGAGAGCCTCATTGTAATCATCTTATTGCAAATGAGCGCAACCATCACATCTCTTCTCAAAGATAAGCCCCCACCATTCTAGTAAGCTTGTTTCCGCTTCATTTTACAATTTCCATCTTATTTCTTTATTGAATAGAAAACCAATTTTACTGTATCTATGTTATTTTGTGATAAGCACCTATTAATAATCTGTATTCATTTCGTTCTTCTCATAAAATCTGGATCATTGTCTCCAACCTGAAACTGGTGCGGTACCTTGTGTTGATCATAGCGCTGCTTGTACTTAGCATTGGATTTTTGAAAAATCTCATGGACTTGTTGGTGGATGTGCTAAATTCACTCAATGAATATGGTGACTTTGTTGGTCTTAGACTGAACATGGGAAGATTCTGTCTTTATGGTGGAAAGAGGTAGTGAAACATCAATGGAACCCAAGGTTTGGAATCTTAGCCCCACCTGAAATGGGCTATGGCCGGTGGAGCTATGGAGATATTTTTTGTAACTATATTGAACATAAGGGAGAATCTCATCCCATGTACGCAGATTCTTAGAGTTTTACATGCACAGTATTTTCACAATCATCTGATTGACGACCTTTGTTTGGCCATCTATTTGGGGGTGGAAAGAAGTGGATTTAGTGAGCTTTGTGTCCAATAGTGACCAAAGACTTGACCAAAATGTATTGAGGAACCTGTTGTCTCGGTTGGAGATGATGGTCTATGGTATCCCAAAATGGACCCACAATCATTTGAAGAAGATCTTGGTAGTATCTTCCGCTATGATATTCTTTTTACAGGCTCTAAGGATGGCCATCTTCGAAAACCAATCAACGACCACAAATACACAATCATTGCCTTTCTTGGCAGACAGAAGCACAGACATGTAATCCATTAAGATGGATTCCCAAGGCTTCTCAAGATAAGGAAGATGGGTGTATAATCCTTCTTAGGATTAGGAAGAGGGGATTAGGTGAAGTTTGGATCTTGTTGATAAAGTTGGGGCTACTCAGATGCCTCATGTCCATAGGAATGGAGCATAGTGTTGAGTGCAGCCACGAGAGGTTGACTGAGGTAGTCAATGAAACGATTTTAGATCCTTGTCTTATACTTGATGTTGACATGCAACTTCTTTAGGCAGGTGGACCACTTCTGATGGAGGTCATTCTACAATTTCCCCTATGTTTGTATGAAATACAAAGGCTTGTGATCAGAGTGGATGATCACCTCCTTTCCTAGAATGTAATGTTTCCATTGACAACATGATTGTACAATGGAATACATTTCCTTGTCATAGGTGGGATATTTTTGGACAATATCTAAGAGTGTCTCACTATGGTATTCCATTGGATGACCGTGATGAGTGAGAATTGTGCCTATAACATAGTCGGATGCAGCAGTCTCAATCTCGAACAGTTGTTACAGATCGGGAAAGGAGAGTACTGGAGCTGATCACAAGCAATGCTTTAGATCATCGAATTCTTATTTTTGTTCCCTCCCCCACAAAAGATTTTCCTTTCCACCTCCCTTGGTCACCTAGCTGAGGGCCCATGTAATATGGGATAATCCCAACACAAACCGTCGATAGAACTTGTCCAGTACCAAGAAGCTCTGAAGCTCGGTTAGTGTGGTCGGGGTGGGCCAGTCACATATGACTTGGATCTTAGCTAGATCAATATGTACCCCATGTTCATCAACAATGTATCCCAAGTATTGGACCTTGTTCATGCCAAAAGAGAATTTTTCCAAGTTGGCATATAGCTTGTGTTGCCGCAAAGTGCTCAAAACCTGTTGAATATGCCACATGTTCTCCTCCCAAGTTATGATGAAAATGATGTTAAGGTTTAATCTATTATTAGGTTTCTTTTAAATTCACTAGATAACCATATCATAGATAGGATCACCGCTAAATACACAATCACAAGAGACACATCATTTATCCTGGGAAGCCCTCATGGGGGAGAAAACCCAGCAAAAACTTCCTTAATATAGATATCCAATACAATACCAAGAGATAACTCAAACAATACAGAAAGTCCTATCCCAAGAATGTGCCTCTCTCTCTCTTCCTTCTTCTCCAACTGTAGCTCCAAAATTGCGCTCTGATGAATAAGTAAGTGAGTGAACAAATCAGGCGCTGGCCTCTCTTATTTATACAATCTGGCATTTGTTGAACTGAGGTGTCTTTTCACTAGCAGGGCCAACTTCTCAATCTAGGTGGTTATAACCACTTTAATATATGTTGGGGGCTGACTTCTCATTTAGCATATTACAATTAGGGTTTGACCAATCCGCAAAAGGGGATTTGGTCATTTACAATACCCAACATGATCAATCCGCAAAAGGGGATTGATATAATGAATAATACATCAATAATAAATAGAATACTCTTTATAGTTACAATATTTCAACACTCCCCCTTAACAAGAAGGGTATTCTACAACAACATCAGGTGAGAGAGAGGGCAACATCATCAACAACATCTTGGAATAGTGACTGGCATATCTATAAATCATCGAAAGTTTTTCTCATCATCAATATCATCATTCATAGCAGGGAGATGGAATGCCATCATCATCCTCATCAACATGAGGCTAAGGTAACATCATCATCATCTTCAGTGTGAGGCTAAAGTAACATCATCATCTTCTTTAGCATGAGGCTAAAGTAATATCATCAACATATTTAGCATGAGGCTAAAGTAATCTCATCAACATTTTTAGCATGAGGCTAAAATAACATCGTCATATTCAACATTAAATCTGAAATAACATCATCATCATCATCTTCAACAAGAATTTGAAGTGGCATCATCATCTTCAGCAAGAACCCGAAGTGGCATCATCATCTTCAGCAAGAAGTTGAAGTGGCATCATCATCATCATCTGCATCAACATGGATTAGTATAACACTAATACATCATCATCATCAATAAAAAAAATATCACAACAAAAAGGATGGAGAATCATCATCAAAAACAACATCACAGCATGGAGGCTGGAGCATCATCAACATCAGCACTAGACTGAGAGTCTTCAACATGAGGATGGAATCATAGCACGAAGCTGGCTACACAATATCATCAGCACGAATATGGAATCACAACACAAGGCTAGAAACACACATCATCATCATGAATATGGCATCACAGCATGAGGCTGGAAACACATCATCAGCATGAAGATGGCATTAGAGCACGAGGCTAGCAACACATCATCAGCACGAAGCTGGAATCATAGCACGAGACTGAAAACACATCATCAGCACGAAGCTAGAATCACAACACGAGGTTGCTAACACATCATCACAACATGAGGTTGGAAACACAACACAAGGCTGGTAACACATCATCACAGCACAAAGTTGGCACATCATCACAGCACAGGGTTGGCACATCATCACAACAATTAAGATGGCATCACAACACTAGGATGGCACATCATCACAACAATTAAGCTAGCACACCAACACAACAATTAAGCTGGCACCAAAACACTAGGATGGCACATCATCGCAACAATTAAGATGGCACATCATCACAACAATTAAGTTGGAACGTCATCACAACAATTAAGTTGGCACATCATCACAACAATTAAGCTGACACATTATCACTACTCCCCCTTTCGAAGGAGGTCCTTTCGGACTATACCAAGCTTATCTTCAGAGTGCTCAAACTTGACACGATATACAGGCTTGGTCAACACATCAACAACCTATTCATCCGTGCTAAAATATTGGAGCTTTATGGCTCCTTTCTGCACCATGTCACAGATGTAGTGATATCAGATCTCTATCTGTTTTGACTTGTCATGAAATACAGGATTCTTTGTCATCTTTATGCATCTCTGGTTATCACATAGGATCACGGTTGCTTCCATTTCTAGGTCAAATAGACATGTCAACAACTTCTGAATCCATATGGATTCACAACTGGAAGAACATGCAACAATGTGTTTTGCTTCCATTGTGCTAAGAGCAATGCTTGATTGCTTCCTACTCTGCCATGATATCATGGTTGATCCCAGACTGAAACAACATCCTGAAGTGCTATTTCTGTCAGAGACACTTCCACCGCAATATGAATCAGTGTACCCACTCAGTCTGAAGTCATGATCTCCATCATAACTAAGACCATAGTCTAATGTACCCTTAAGGTACCTCATCACATGTTTTGTAGCAGCTAGGTGAACATGTCTAATTATACCAGAAACTGACTCAAAGTGTTCACAGCAAAACAAATATCTGGTATGGTGTTCTTCAGATACATCAACGATCCAATGATCTGTCTATACAACGTAGCATCAATCAATTCTGACGATGTGTCGACCAAGAGCTTCAAATTTGTTTCCATGTGTGTATTCATGGAATTGCACTCCAACATATCAAATCTCTTCAGGATTTCAACTGCATACTTCCCTTGGTTAAGGAATATCTTCTCTGTGATCTACCAAACTTCAATACCTAAGAGATAATGCATTTATGTATTCCATCAAACTCTGTGGCGAGCTTCTTCTGCAATCTGTGATGAGTTTTTCTTCATCTTGTCAAGAATACAACATCTACATATAGTAGTAGAATCACTGACTCATCATTCATAACCTGGTTAGAATCAAATTTACTCTTGGTAAAGTCCAAGCTCATCAGGAAACTGTCAATTCTTCCATACCAAGCTCTAGGAGATTGTTTTATTACATACAAAGCTTCCTTCAAATGGCAGACATGAGTCTTTCTATCTTCAATCTTCAAATCAAAGTTTCTCGTTGCATTATACCAATCTAGTACACTTGCTTAGATGAAACTCAATATGCACAATCATGTGCTAGCTCTATGTGCTTTCTGCAAAGCACTATTTGTCTCACTGATTGAGAGTATGTCCTCTCCTCTTTCTGGAACTGTTCCTTCTGGAACTGGGAATCTACACCTGCACCTGCTCTAAAGATGAGAATGGTTGCTCCATTCTCACTGTGGCTGCTGAAATCTGGGAGTAACTACTCTACTCAATCATAGTTACAACTTCATCTGAAACTAAGAGTGGCACAATAAATAATACTAAAGATAGCTCTTCTTCTTTCATGGAGGTAACATTATCTTTCATAATAGTCATGTCTCCATGACTCAACTAATGTAATGCAGCAACTTCCACTCAATTTTAAATATGGGGATTGATCCCCTGCATATCATACTATATATGAATCATGGTTGTTCTGGTTGTCTCTCCTAAATATTGGAACTATTTATTTAATTACTGGAGTAAGTGTCTCGTCATATCTTCCCCCTCTTACTTGGAGAATCCTCTAGACACACATAAGTCTTTGTTCATCTGCAACATGCTTGATCTGTATAGATCAATCTTGGAAGTCAATACTAACTTCTCTTCTATTCTCACGGAAGAATCCATATCCTAGTCTTTCTGACTGGCTTCCTTCTTTGTTACTGAAACAAGGGAATCTTCCCAGGAGATTTCATATCTCCTAGAAGTTTCTGAAGCTACGATATAGTCTTCTCATGAAATCTGTCTCCCAGTCCTGTAAGTTGTCTCTTCATTTGATCCTTTATGAGATCAGGCTTACTCTCGATTTCTTCTGAGTCTACAAGGACTTCATTATCTCTTACAAGGTATACTTGGTGTTGAATACCAAGTCTAAATATGAAAGACTGAGTCAGGCTTCAAACGAGATTTTCTTCTC
>ML789127.1:366248-391695 GCA_009831015.1 Picea engelmannii | reverse complement strand
AACTTTAATCCACTTTGTTACATAGCAATAATTAAACAATGTGTCTATTATTTTAAAAATTATTGTATTGAAAAGTTTCATTATTGGAAAGAAAATTAAATATTTGAAGTCGGGGCCATGTGTTTTCAAGTCGTGGTTTACAATAGTTCTCGTATCACCAGCTTTCTTGTAATTTTAAAGTATTTTTTTAAAGCAAACGTTAAATTTTTTTTTTTTTGGATCCTACAGTTATTATGTTACTATTTCAGTTTTGATTAAGTTGGTTGTATTTTTTTAATTATAGCTATAAAATATATAACTAAAATTATTAGGGGTGTTAGTTGGTAGTATTATATATTTAGTTATAAGAAATTTGGTGATATTGGTAACATAGTTTTTATTTTCAAGTTTAGTAAATATTGATTTTTTAATTATAGCCTACAAAATATATAACTAAAATTATTAGGGGTGTTAGTGGGTAGTATTATATATTTAGTTATAAAAAATTTGGTGATATTGGTAATATAGTTTTTATTTTCAAGTTTAGTAAATATTATAATTTAAATATTAAAAATAAAAGGGATGTTACTGATAACATCATTTTTTTAAGGGTTGATATGAAGGTGTTAAATAAAATATTACATTTTCAATCAAATTTATTTCTAATAAAAAAATTAGTACAAGCTAAATGGATACCTAACTGGAAAATATTACAATTATAACAACATCAAATAGATATTTAGTCAAATTTGAAAATGTAAATTCATAGAGAAACACAATTTGTAAATTGTATTAATTTGGCAAACCCCCAAAAGTTGTTCCTTTTGGAAATTAACTGCCACCTGCGCCTTGTAGCTTAGCATATCTTGCACAGTATCCTGCAATGATTAAATGCAACATGTTTGAGAAAATATCATTACAAAAGATAAATATTATATGAATATTTATCATTTTTATCATGCTAAGTACTATCCATGAGGTCTCTTTGTGACATTTTGTCATTCTCTTTTTATCTCTTAATATTGTCTTGCCTTCACTTAACATCAAGGCCATTGATACCTTGTATAAGGAATATAATATCAAGATTTGATTCGAGCTTTCTAACAGGTTGATATAGTCGTGATATCATCTTTAATGTAAGGAGAATGATTAGGGAATACAACTAACCAATATTCAGAGTAATACCTCTTGTTTATTGATACTAGTATAACCATTGATATGATGTTAACTATGATCATAAGGGTAATCAATCACAAAATAGACTGGATTAATAGATCATGTTAATTTATGGTTTAGATCGACACTCAAATAATTACAACCTACAACCAAATTGAAGTCTAGAAACGTAGGTCAACACTTTAGATCTTCATCTACTAAAACAATATTCAGTAAATTCAAGGGCACAAAGATTGCATTCTATGAACTAATTTAAACAACAAATAACTAGGAATTATTCTACATAATTCTATAGTCTAGAAATTCAGGACAACAAGCATAATCTCCAACAAAATATCATAGTACTCTATTACTGAAAGAAATTACAACAAAAAAATTCAAATAAATTAGGAGTGGTTCTGCTAAGTGTTTTGTAAGGTAATCCACTGATAAAAATAACGATTGAAACTTACATTCACATTCTTCAAAATTACCATATCTCAGCATGCTTCATGATAGGGATGAAATGGTTGAGCATGTCTTTTGGAAATGTCCATCTTCCAAGACACATTGAGGATGTTTGTTAAATTGTTAATTTATAGTTCATATATGCACTCAAAGAATTACAACCTATAGCCACAAGATGAAGTCTAGAAACCTTTGTCAAAATTTCATATATGTATCTACTAAGACAATATTCGGTAAATTCAAGAGTACAAACATTGCATTATGTGACATTATTCAAACAACATATAACTAGGAATTATTCTACATAAATATGCAATCTGGAAATTCAAAACAAGAAGCACAATCTCCAACAGAACATCACAGTACTCTATTACTGAAATAAATTACAACAAAAAACTTCAAATAAATGAGGATTGGTTTGTCCACGTGTTATGTAAGGTAATCCAATTCTAATAATAAGTATTGAAACTTACATTCACATTCTTTAAAATTACCAGATCTTCGATCATTATAGATATGAATCTATTTTCCTAGTGGAAGAGGCTTTCGAGCTTTCATTTGTTTCAATTCTTCATAAATAGCGTTCCAATCTACCTCGTTTAGAGAATGAGGTGCAGTTAGACAGAGAAACATTAATATATCCAATGTTTCTAAAGAAAGTCTTGATCTATAATCATTTTTTGTCCGTTTTAATTTGGAGAATCCTCTTTCACATACTATTGTGCTAGCTGGAATAACAAGAATAGATTTCTATAGTTGCATCAAACACATAAATCCTTCAAACCATTCAGGTTCACCTCCACATAGATCGCATGCTCCAAACATATGCTTTTTAGGGTATGATCTATCCATAGTACAAATAAATTCGTCCATTTCACCCAAATATATAACACTATCCATAATAGGTGAGTCCCCAACACTAAATTTTTCGCATAAACATGTTATCCATCTTGTTGTTTGAGAGTCTCTATCATCCATATCCTCATAATAATTACGAGGACTAAACAACTATAAAACATTAAATATAATAAAATATGTGAACCTTGCATTTAGATAGTCAATCACTTTCATTACAAAACTTTTCCCAACATAATGCAATCATCTAGTGTCCCCGGTCTTTCTGAATTTGGAAAACTCTCAAATATCAATGCATGTACATGTACCATACCTGTGCAATCTACAAACTCAAGAGTTCATTTCCGTGTTTTACTTAAAAAATATGATATGTGCATTGCACCAACCCCAAATATACCTCTTAGAAATCGCTTATGAAGCAAGCTAATAGTAATATCCAAAGTAGTTCCAATAGATGTAATGTCAACATGATCTTCTTGGAACTTTCGATTCATCTTATTCAAATCAATAAGCACATCTGCAAGTAAATGTATAAAAAATTGAACTTGAAATATTGTGGCTAGCTCATCATTTTTTCTCCCCTAACTACCAATCTTTTACAAAGTTGGCATGAGCTTAAAGACTCTTTCCATGACTTTGCCTCTAGAAAGCCATCTAATGTGATGAATTTGTAACACTTCTAGCCTTGTGATTTGAAATGACTCAATTAACTCTTTCAATTCTCCATGTCTTTTAGTAGATTTCCCTAGCCATGAATAAACCTTGTTTGCAAACTTATCAATAGCTTGTAACTCTGCAAAATTGTTAAAATAATGTAACTACAAAGTGTATTCTTATTATTATTTGATATATTAATCATTTAATCAATCCCCATTGTGGATTGATCATGTTGACTATTGTAAAAGGACCAAATCCCATTTTGTGGATTGGTCATAATGTAATTGTAAAAGGCAAAAGAAGAAGTCAGACCCAAAATATATCAAGAGGCCCCGAAATATAATAAAAGTGGTTATAACCACCCTGTTGGAGAAGTCGGCCCTGCCAGTGAGGAGACACTTCACATGTGCCAGTCTTGTATAAACAAGGAGGCTAGCACCTCACTTAGACACATAACTCACTTGCTCATTTTGAGAGACAAGTTTCGGAATTGCAGTTAGAGAAGAAGAAGAGAGAGTGGCACATCTTTGGGAGAGGATATTTTGTATTAGTTTGCATTATCTCTTGGCATTGTATTGGCTATCTATAGTAAGGAAGTTTTGTTGGGTTTTCTTCCCCTAGAGGGTTTCCCAGGATAAATGTCGTGTCTCTTGTGATTGTGTATTTCTCAGTGATCTTGCATTATTCTATTGTTATCTATTGAAATGCAAAGAACTATAATAATGGATTAAACATTAACATGGTATCAGAGCCAAGATGAAGAGAGCATATTTCACAAGAGTGAAAAATGTCACTATTGTCGTACATGCAAATTAGGGATTTTTGATGGTGAAGATTTTCAGCCCTAAAACCATCTAGAAAAGTGTGCCCTCCCCTAAGGATTACGTTGGCACTCTTAGTGCACCTTTTTCAGTGGCTGGATCTCCTAGAAAGTGAAACCCTAGTTTCAAAAAGTACCAGAAGTACCAGAAAACTAGTGTACCAGAAGTACTAGAGTACCAGAGGTACCAGAAAACCAGAAGCACCAGTCCAAAAATCCGCAGATCAAGTTTGGAGGAGAAAAAGTTGGATTTTCTCAGATCCAAACACACCAGGATACTCACCTCAGCCAAGAGCACCTCCTATTAAGTTCATATTTTGATTTTGAGCACTTTCATTTTTCGGTCATTTTCCTAGCTCCAGGTAAAAGATGTCTACAGGCGTTAAACTTTTTGGCAAGCTAGAAGGAGTGGAAAACTTTCGTGCCTAGAAGTATAGGATTGGCCTCATTCTTGAAGAGAATGACTTAGCAAGATTCGTCAAAGAAGAAGTGCCGGAACCCACCGACACTACAGAAAAGGAAAAGCCTCAAAAGGACACAATCAGGGCCAAAAGAATCATTGCAGATTCAATCAAAGACCACCTGATTCCTTATGTGTCATCTAATATGACTCCGAAAGAAATGTTTGATGCCTTGATGAGATTGTATGAAGGAAACAACATAAACTGGAAGATGAATCTAAGAACTCAACTGAAGAATACAAGGATGCAGAAAGGAGAATCTATTCAGGAATATTTCTCCAGAATATCTCAATTTAAAGAACAACTAGAAGCAATCAGAGATACTATAGATGAAGAAGAACTTGTGATGACAACCCTAAATGGTATCACAAGACCTTGGGATGCATTCATCCAAACGATTTGTGCCAAAACAAAGAAACTATTGTTTGATGGTCTATGGGAAGAGTGCATCCAAGAAGAAACAAGAGTAGCAAATCATAAAGTGTTACTAGCAAGAGATGATGATCAAGCCGTAGCTACTCACACCAAAGGAGGAAGGAAGAAACCCTACTTCCAAAAGGAGACTCATAAAGAGCCTCAACAATCAAACAAATTCAATCATAAAGAATCTCATCCAAGGAGATTTCAAAAGAAAGGACAATGAAAGGAAAGAGACTACTCATCTGTACAATGATATCATTATGACAAGATGGGACATATTGCGAAGTTTTGTCCGGCCAGATGAGAAGAATACAAGAGAAAACATAAGAGGCACTATGACCATGTAGTCGAAGATGAAGAGCCACACGCAAAGATGATAAGAGAGAAAATAAAAGACCATGTCTTGATCTCGGCCTTCTCAGGATCTGTAACACCTGGAGAGGACACTTGGCTCATTGATAGTGGTGCATCCAAGCACATGACGGGACAAAGAAAAATTCTCTCTTATATATAAGAAAATAAGTTTTCTCAGAAAGTGACACTAAGAGATTATTACCAATATTCCATCAAGGGAGTGGGAGAATCAAACCACAAATTGAATTCAAGGAATTCATTGAAGATGAAGGACGTAATATATGTATCAAGTTTGACCAAGAACCTACTCTCCATTTTATCTTTAGAAAAGAAAGGCTTCAGAGTTTCCTTTATATATGGAGAAGTTCTTATGTGGGCTAAAGGAGAAACCCTAAATGAAGCAATCATAGATGGAAGTGAAGAAAATGGCTTGTATAAACTAAAGGGTCACTCAGAGATTTCCATGACCCATGCCATTGAAAACTCATGTGAACTTTGGCATAGAATATTAGCTCACATCAACTACAAGGCGCTACCATACAAATTCAAAACGGTCACAGGTTTACCAGAACTCAAAGGTGACCATGAAGGCGTATGCAATGGATGTGCACAAGGGAAGAACATCACGAACCCGTTTTCGAAGAGAGACAACAAAGCAGAAGGAGTCCTAGAGCTCATTCATTCATATGTATGTGACCCAATGCCATCATCCTCCATTAGTGGGTATGTATATTATGTATCATTTATTGATGATTATTCTCATAAGACCTGGATATATTTCTTTTAAATCTAAAGATGAAGTGTTCAACAAGCTCAAGGAATTCAAAGCCTTTATAGAGAACCTTTCTTATAGAAAGATTAAGATACTCAGGTTAGATAATGGAGGAGAATATACCTCAAAAGAGTTTGTGAAATTCTGCAAAGATGTTGGGATCCAGAGGGAACTCACTACTCCCTATAATCCCCAACAAAACAGTGTATCTAAACGAAAGAACAGAACAATAATGGAAGATGTGAAGACTATGATCCATGATCAAGATCTTCCTATGTGCTTATGGGCAGAAGCAACAATGGCAGCTATATATGTGTAGAGCTGGTTATCCCATAGTTCACTTGGGCTCAAGACCCCAGAAGAGATGTTCATCGAAAAGAAGCCAGAGGCAATCCATCTCAAAATATTTGGTTGCCCAATATTTATTCATATACCAAAAGAGAAGAGAAACAAGCTGGAACCTTCAGGAAAGAAGGGAATATTTGTGGGATACTGTGAGGTCTCCAAGGCCTTCAGAATATATATACCAGGTCACCGTCACATTGAGATCAGCAGGGATGTGACCTTTGATGAAGATGCAGCGCTCAAGAAATCTGGAAGATGCCAGCTTGAAGAAGTATATGAAGAGGAACCTGTAATCCCCAGTACTGCAATGAGGGAGGTTCCTAGAGCCGCAGAACCAGTGAGGGAAGTCGTAACTTCCCATGATGAGGAAATTCTAGAAGACCATGATATATCAAAAGTCCAACAACCTCCTCAAATGATGATCCTCCATAAAAGGAAGCCAGCTTGGGCTAGAGAGCTTATTCAAGATGGAGAGAAGTACGGTGTTCCCCAAGGAACTACGAGACAGGTGAAAAGACTAAATCCATTCTCCAGTTATACGACTTTGATGTGTGATCTTCTGGAAGAGGAGCCTACCTGATTTGAAGAATCCATTCAGAGGAAATAATGGGCAGATGCCATGACAGAGGAATGCCAATCCATAATGAAGAATGAAGTATGGGAAATAGTTCCCAAACCGAAGATTAACGATGTGGTATCCTCCAAATGGCTCTTCAAAATAAAACATGTTGTTGATGGAAGTATTGAGAAGTATAAAGCAAGATTCGTCACTCGTGGATTTTCTCAAAATGAAGGAATTGACTATAAAGAGACATTCGCTCTTGTAGCCAGATACACTTCGATTAGAACCATCATAGCTCTTACAGCTAAGATGAAGTGGAAGCTGCACCAGATGGATGTAAAGACAACTTTCCTAAATGGTGTCATCGAAGAGGAAGTGTATATAGAGCAACCTCAAGGATTTGAAGTTGAAGACAAGAAGTCTCATGTCTACAAATTGAAGAAAGCCTCGTACGGATTGAAGCAAGCTCCTAGAGCTTGGTATGGCCGTATAGACAGTTTCTTGAAAAGTCTTTACCAAGAGTAAAGCAGACTCTAACTGCTACTTCAAGATCATGAACGATGAGCCAGTAATATCACTGCTATATGTGGATGACTTATTCTTAACTGGAGAAGAAAATCTCATCACTGAATGTAAGAAGAGACCTGCCTCAGAATTTGAAATGAAAGACCTTGGCCTAATGCATTATTTATTAGGTCTTGAGGTATGGTAGAGTCCTGAGAGGATATTCCTTAACCAAGGGAAGTATACAGTCGAAATCCTGAAGAGATTCGACATGTTGGAGTGCAAGTCCATGAATACACCCATGGAAGCAAAGCTGAAGCTATTGGTAGACAATTCGTCAAAGTTGATTGATGCCACACTGTACAGACAAATTATTGGATCGTTGATGTACCTGACAAACACCAGACCAGACATTTGTTTTTTTGTGAAGACCTTGAGTCAGTTTCTGGTAGAACCCAGACATGTTCACCTAGTGGCTACAAAACATGTGATGAGGTACGTTAAGGGTACAATAGATTGTGGTCTCAGCTATGATGGAGATCATGATTTCACATTGAGTGGATATATTGATGCAGATTGGACAGAAAGTGTTTCTGACAGGAAAAGTACTTCAAGATGTTGTTTTAGTTTGGGATCAGCTATGATCTCGTGGCAGAGTAGGAAGCAATCTAGCATTTCTCTCAACACAGCAGAAGCAGAATACATTGTTGCATGTTCTGCCAGTAGCGAAGCTATATGGATTTGAAATTTGCTAACCAGTCTATTTGACCTAGAGAGGGAAGCAACCACAGTCCTATGTGATAACCAGAGCTACATAAAGATGACAGAGAATCTTGTATTCCACAATAGGTCGAAGCACATAGAGATCTGATATCATTACATCTGTGACATGGTGCAGAGAGGAGCCTTAAAGCTTCAGTACATTAGCACAGATGAACAGGCTGTTGATGTGTTGACCAAGCCTCTATCTCATATAAAGTTTGAGCACTTTCGAGATAAGCTTGGTATAGTCCGAAAAGACCTTCCTCGAAAGGGGGAGTAGTTGTTGTGATGAGACATCTCTTGCTTCCGACTTGATGGTTTTGACGTAAAGCAAGATGATGTGATGTGACTAGTACTGTGCTTCCGGCTGGATAGCTGTGACGTAAAGTCAGTCTAGTATCTTTCTTTCGACCTGATGGTTGTGACGTAAAGCAGGACGAGTGCCTTTCTTCTGACCTAATGGTTGTGATGTAAAGAAAGATGATGTGATGATACTAGCACTGATCTTCCGGCTGGATAGTTGTGACGTAAAGCCAGACTAGTATCCTTCTTTCGACCTGATGGTTGTGGCATAAAGAAGGATGAGCATCTTGCTTCCATCTTGACAGTTGTGACGTAAAGAAAGACGATGAGATGAGACTAGCACTGAGCTTCCAGCTAGATAGCTGTGATGTAAAGCCAATCTAGTATCCTGCTTCTGACCTGATGGTTGTGACGTAAAGCAGGACAAGCATCTTGCTTCCAGCTTGATAGCTGTGACGTAAAGAAAGACGATGAGATGGGACTAGCACTGTGCTTCCGGCTGGATAGCTGTGACGTAAATCCAGTCTACTATTATTATGATGAGACAACCTTGTGTTGCGATGATGATGATGATGTATCAGTTTTACACTAATACATATTGATGCAGATGATGATTGCATTCCTTTGAGAATGACGATGCTACCGATGAAGAAAACTTCCAATGATTTATAGATATGTCAGTCAATGTTCCAAGATGATATTGATGATGTTTTCCTCTCACCCACTTGATGTTGTTGATGATAAAGGCCTCTCTCTCTCGCCTGATGTTGTTGAAGAATACCCTTCTTGTTAAGGGGGAGTGTTAAAATAATGTAACTGCAAAGTGTATTCTTATTATTATTTGATATATTAATCATTGGATCAATCCCCATTGTGGATTGATCATGTCGACTATTGTAAAAGGACAAAATCCGCTTTTTCGGATTGGTCATAATGTAATTGTAAAAGGAAAAAGAAGAATTCGGCCCCAGAATATATCAAGAGGCCCTAAAATATAATAAAGGTGGTTATAACCACCCAGTTGGAGAAGTCAGCCCTGCCAGTGAAGAGACACTTCACACGTGCCAGTCTTGTATAAATAAGGATGCTAGCGCCTCACTTACACACACAACTCACTTGCTCATTTTGAGAGACAAGTTTCGGAATTGCAGTTAGAGAAGAAGGAGAGAGAGTGGCGCATCTTTGGGAGAGGATCTTCTGTATTAGTTTGAGTTATCTCTTGGCATTGTATTGGCCATCTATAATAAGGAAGTTTTGCTGGGTTTTCTTCCCCTAGAGGGTTTCCCAGGATAAATGTTGTGTCTCTTGTGATTGTGTACTTCTCAGTGATCTTGCATTATGCTATTGTTATCTATTGAAATGCAAAGAACTATAATAATGGCTTAAACATTAACAAAAATAATATGAAGCATCATTTGTTGTTAATGCTTCATGATGAACTATGCAGTGGATATCTAATAAATGAGGATAATGTCGATGAAGCTTAGTAGATAAACCTTTATGAATGCCCCTCATGGATGAATCTCCATCATATCCAAGTCCAACTAACTTTATCAAGGATAGATCCATTTCTGTTAAAAGAGATGTCACAACGTCATCCATAGATTGTGATGTTCCATCCCTAATTTGAAGTAAGTGTATGAATTTTGTAACACATTGGTCTCTTCCTTCATTTGTTAAATATATAATATAAATTTTAAATTTTTCACCATAGTCTGATCAGTACTTTCATCAACTGAAATTGAATAAAATGGGTTGTTGAAAATATCATCTTTTAACTTTTTCCATTATGCCTCCTTAGCAACTTGTAGAAACTCATTTCAAGATGTTGTATTTGTATATGTTGAATATCCATCTATTAGAGGCATGTAATGAGTGTTTTTATACCTAGTCAAGTCACATATTGACTTATACACTTCTAAAGGTAAATCATATATGGTGAAAAAATAAAAATTTTAAATTATCGATATAATTCTCTCCTTCTGAGCATCCACCATTAGCTCTACATGTTTAGTAATTGGAAGAGTATTTTGTTTTCTTTCCCCCTCTAAAAGTTGCAAAGAAAATTTATGAGCCTCTGATGTTGCATGGATGTTTAGACCACTAACTTGAAGGGTCGTACTTCCATCTTTAGCAAATGGAGTTTCCCTTTTAAATTTTACACACCATGAACACTTTATCCTTTCAATGCCATTACAATATTTTATGGAATAAGCCCATGGGAATCTTGTCTTCCAGTTGGACTTGAATTCTCTTTTGGGCCTCTTGGATGTTGGTTCTTCTTCAAGAAGTTTTGCACTATCTGATTCATGGCCTTCAAATGGATGATCATATACTTCATTTTTAGAGTTGCATGGTTTATTAGAGCGTCGATGAATACCAAATGCATCAGCAACTAAACGTTGTTTTTTATCCTTTTTAGGACGACCCAGAGGTGGCATTTTTATACCTATACACAATAAAAAAAAATAGGGAATATAAAAATACAAATTAAATGGGAATAAAATCATTTGTATGTCTCTTTACAACGAGTAACATTAATCCAAACCTTCTTTTCTTTAACTGTCAAAATCCACCAAAACTCAATACTACAATTGAAACTACATATATCAGATTTTCAGCAAACAAAAAATCTACACAATTCATATTTTTAGTAACAATGACTCTTGGCTCTTAAAGGACACTTCATACAACAGTCTCTTGGGAGCCATGGATATATAGATAGCTATACTTATCTTCTATATTCTATTTTTCTTTGACATATGTCTATGTTAATTATGTTATAATTTCCATTTTGTAGTAACGAATGGCTTATTGGTGTGGACCTTGAAATGTTTATAATGTCAATAAGTGGTTTAGGAGTTTCATGCAACAAATATTCAAATGTTCATTAACCACTACTTTCATTTCTAGGAATCTTGTAGTCAAACTTGACAACATAAGGAAGTCATTGTTTGCAGTTAAGGACACTTCTCAAACAACACAATATGATAACCACAAAATAGGGGAAAAATATGTGTGCTTCATACAATATGTATATAATGAACCTATGAGTTATGCTCATGAAAGGAATATTTTCTAGTTGAAAAAAATTCTCTTACCCCTTACATCCCTAAGCCCTGGCTCATTAGTGCCATCATTAAGTCAAGAAAGGCTTAAAAATGATAAAGAACTATCAAATGGTCAACTCACCCTTTAACCATTTGTTAGTTTTTTTGACCCAAAAGTATGATGTAACGTAGAATATAGGGCGTCTCAAGGTCCACAAATCACACATGGACAATGAAACCCCATCAACCGTTAAGCTCTTGTAATGATAAAAACCCTATTTTCCTATAAGACCATTCAATAGATTCATGTTATTGTTCAATTTATGGGGTTCTCCTTTCTTAACTGTAATAAGTAAGCCTCTCACTAGTACCCTATAACACTCAAAAGGGAATTTACACTTTTTCTTCCTAGTATATGACACCATTTTGTAGTTGAAATTAGTGCCTCTAAAATTGCATTAGGAGCAACTCTAAAGCATGGAGGACACCCAATAAGATGTCAGTCAAGAGTCAATAACATATTTTTCCACAATCCAATCACTTTTTGAGGTTTCTTCTAGTTTCAACCAATCACACACATGAACTTCCAACTACTCATACATCTTCCACAACAAAACAAGAAAAAACCATTTTAAACCAAAAGTGCCACAAGCTCAAAACCCTTACTATGGGCCCTATAAGATATTATAGTCCATTGGACCAAAATATTTCTATCTCAACTTGTTGGCTTATCTTGGCATTCATTACAATAATATCTAACAACTTGATCCACCATTTTCTAAGACATGAGGACCAAATGATACACCCACAAGAGACTATCAACAATCTCAAAACACCCACTACTAGAAGATACTCCTCTTGAGAGCATGAATTGCACCATTGAATAGAAGAAGATCAGTGAATAATGCATCAACAAGAAAATTATCTTTCCTTTGCAAGACAAGTGGGCTTCTCAATCCACTTTTGAGAAGAAATCCCCGCATTTAGAGAAGAAATTGGGGGGGACGTTCCATCTCAATCAAGGAGATATAAGTAAGCACCTTAGGATAAAAAAGAGAGGATTTCGTTATATTGTCCCTTACTAAAAATCATAATATTGTGTGTAATTTGGTATCTAAGTTTGTACTTAGCATGGATTTGTAACAATAATTTTTATGGAAAAATAGAGATTTTCACTACTACTCTAAACATTGCCTTCTTTGAAAAGTGTAATTACATATTAGGTGTCAATCAGATATTTTAGGAACTTCCTCTTTTTCATTGCAACAACCTTGTATGTATGGTATAAGTTAGCTTTCAATGTTCACTAAAATGATGTATTCTTTCAAGCAAGTTCCTTCTCCTTTGTTTTAGTGAGAAGATCTTGATTTCTCTAATTTTCCCATTTGTGTATATCATGAGTGGATGAATTATAAAAGTATGTCTTAGTACAGTTATTGATCATAAAGTTCATAGCATAATTGATATTATTATGCCAATTTCACTCTCAAGGATGAATTCCATGATCCCTCGCACTTGGTAGGTTAATACTTCTGATGTATGTTCATTATTGTCCAACGTACTCAAGCAAGAAATTGATTAAAGTCTAGTTGAACTTGTTTCATCTTAGTGTCAAATCTAATAGCCTAACTTTTCAACAAGATGTTAACCACTACAATATGAAATTCTAAACAGTCCAATAACTTCTAGCTTAGTATGTCTACAAGATATGAGAGATAAAGCAACAAAAGTAAGGCAATGCATGTTGATATTTCAAATACATCAAACCAAATACAACAATAGGAAACCAATAAAAATACCCCTTAGTATCATATTAGATTAACCGAAGGTCATATCTCTTCTAGAAAGAGATGAGAGTTCATGAAAAATTGTGAATGTTATGGTCAAATCTCTATTCAAGTGATCAAAATCTAGACATTACAGAGATATTATGAAATAAAACTACATTGTAGAAGTTGAAATTGGAACTCCACAAGAAGTCCAACTGATAGTATAGCATCTTAAGTATTGCAGTTTCATAAAACTCCCATTTAAAAAAGGAAGTACACAAATTCATAAAAAAATGTAGAAAAGAAAGAGTTCAAAAAAATCATTGGAACAAAAGGAGATAGTTGTTTATGTAAACATTTGATAATCATCAATTGAAAAATGATGTTATTTTTTTGTAATTCATGGTTCGTGTTTAGTAATTAACAATGCTTATGCCAATGGGGTTTCCATTCCACAGTGAATATGACAACATGTCAGACCACCCACCAAGGTCAATTCCACTGAAGACGTGAATAAGAAATTGGGGCCAAGTGCAATTCCTAGGTGATTTTGACTCTTGACAAAAGAATAACACCCTGCCATGACAATTTAGTAGAACAAAAGTGATTACGTTCTATAGTTTGTCTATCAAGGGATTGCTTTACCCATGTAAGAAGGACACTTGTGGTGCCCAAACTCTATGAAAAAATTGTTATATTTGTCTTTGATCTTAAAGGAAGTACTTTATTTATTTTTTTAATAATGTTTATAGATATAAACATAAACAATTTAAGGGTTAGATAGGGATTGAATTAATGGTCAAATTTCTAACTATGTATTAACCATAGATATCATACCATTTCAAACTCTGAAAGTGGAACCCTGACTTGTTATGAATTAAGGTTACATGATTTGTATTGCCCAGTGTTTGTGCCTCATTAAAGAGTTCAAAATTAAATCACTAGAATAAAAGTATGTAAGATTTTTGAACTATTTCCACATTTGTGGCAGGAAAGAGGTTGACCCTTTATAAATGATTTATTTCAATCAATTATGTGCAAGTTGTGGGATAGAAGTTGACAAAGTAAGCCCAAGGGCTTAGCTCAATCAGTTGTCGTCAATGTTGTTGGGTATTTGGCTAGGTTGTTGGGTCTTTGGCTAGTTTCATGTCGGTAGTTGCCTAGTCCAAATGGAAAATCATCCTATACACAAATGTGGAAAAGAATTCGTTGAGGTTTCCCCGTGAGGTTTTCCTTGGAAAAAAGGAAAGAAGAAAGACAAGACAAGGTATGTGCACGACAATGTTTTGTGCATTTGATATTGTTTTTTTTCCTATTTTTTCAATTTTTGCTCTATTTTTCTTTTTCAATCCCTTGCCGAGTTATTTCCGTACAATGTTTTTGCAAATTTGCAAACTATAAACTGTGTAAAAAGGATGATGCCTTTGCTACTTCCTTAAAGTTAAAATTCTACCCTTCTACTTCTATTCTTTAGAGATTGTTGTAATTTTTGCGCTACCCACATAAAACTTGGAAATAAGACCTACATTCTCTAATGCATCCCGACTTGGAACCAACCATTAATTTAAAAAAAATGAGATTCACAACTTGCTATGCATGCGATATATCTCACGGAGGAAGAAACAAAAGATCACGCCTAACTTATGGATATTGCAATAGAGACAGGGATCAACCTAAGTAACAACTGGTTCTAATTTTTTAGTGTCTCCAACATTCTCCTCGCTAGGGTCCTTTTGATGAGCCATCCTTTCATTATATTCATGATCAAGTTAAGAAAAGTTAAAGTCATATTATACAAAATGTTGAATGAGACTACATAACTCAACAGAGCCCCAACATCGATCCCATACTAATACTCATATGGTAACAAAATCTGAGATTTGAGTAATAGTTCTCCTATAGCCTTATCACTGACATGATTATTCCACAAATGGCCCAAAAATGCATTTACATTAGCGACATTCTCACCATACATTAAAAGAGAGATCTAATAACCCCATATCGACCAACCTTTGATTTCACTATAACATTAATGCCATGTCACGTCCACATGAATATGACAAATTTACCACATGGAAGTGCCTACAAACTACCTGTCTCCCTTCCTACAGACTACATGTCTCCCTTCGAGAAGTTACTATTGGTATCACTGTATATGTATCACTTGTACATATGACCGTGTAGTATATTTAAGTGATGCACATTTTGGAATAGTTTAGAAAATAATATAATTTAAAAGTAATGCCATTGTTCTCACATATCAAATACAAAGAAACATATAACAGAGCTAGAAACAAAGCAAGAAGACGATGATGATAGAAACATATCACAGAGAAAGAACAGAGCAAGAAGATGATGATGATGGTGGTGGTTGACTTCCACAAACAGATAAAAATGATGATGGTGGTGGTTAACTTTCATAAATAGAGCAAAATAATAATGATGATAGTTAAAATAATGATGATGATTAACATCGTCCAAAAATTGAGACAAATCAAAATTGATCTATCAGAAATTGGGAGATTCTGAGACTGAAATCAAAGTTTATCTATCTGAAATTGGAAAAAAAATTCTCCCCATACCTTTGGAAGAAAAAATCTCCCAATACCTTACATATATCAAGTTGTTTCAAAACAAAAATCATAAAAAACTCAGACAAAATTGGAAAAAAAAATCTCCCAATACTACTCAGACGAAAATTGGTCTATCAGAAATTGGAAACAAAATGCCTCCCAATGATCCAGATTTAGGAGAGGAACAAACTGATTAACAGACCATATACAATAAACACAGAGATATGAAAAATAACACAAATATCCAGTGAACAATATCTTCTATTAAATAATGAAATAGGATGAAACTGTAAAACTGCAGAACTGAAACACTTGCTCGAATGGTGGTAGCTATCTCTAAGAATAGATGTGGCTGCTATGCACATCCGTCTGAGAAGAATCGATTACAATGAGGATCCAGATTTCTTTTTGATACTACTCATGAATTCCAAAACCCTAGACATCCAAAAACCTAACCCTATAAGGTGAAACGCCAAAGTCATGTGGGCCCTATGGGCAAGTTGGTGTAATTTGGTACCTCAACTTACAAGGGTCATAACGTTTGCATACGACCTCCATTTTAGGCACATGATAGCCTGTTGGAAAGGTATTTCATAGAACTACACATTCTGTTGTTAAACTTTGACTCTGTCTACATTTTGACTGTGTCGAGCCAAAAAAACAACGTTTAGGGCCCCAAAACGGCCCTGGAAGTACAACAAGATGTGCTGACATGAAAACATACAAAATAAGTCAGTTGGATTAGGTGAGATTCCACCCGTATCCACCTAGAGGATGTGTGGGGATTCAAACATCCCCAGAAGTGTAGAACCCACAATTACAAAGAAGTACAGAAGAACGCACTGAAAAAAAAGAGAACATGAGGAGCCAGTTGGAATAGGTGGGTGACCATCAATATCCCCCTGGATCAATCCTCCGCCCTTAGGAAGTAATGGTATCCATTGCGTTGATTTCCCCCATTAGGTGAGGAAACTTCTTTTGGATTTGGTCCTGGGTGAGCCACTTTCCTTTGTGTAGGAGTTTCCCTACCTTGACAACCCGATAAAGCTATATCTGCTGATGACGAGTTCCCTTGACCTGTGTGTCCACTATCTGATCAGTGGATGCTTGTTCCATGCAGTCAGGGTTGAGCTTTGTTGGTGTCAGTTGTTCTGCGATCTTAGAGGTGTCCAAGAATGGGGGAAAATATGGCCAAAGGAGGTCCACATTGAATACTGGATGTAGACCAAGGAATGGTGGAGTGTTGAGCTCAAAATAATTGCTACCCATAGCCTTGGTGATAGTGTAAGGCCCATAACAAAGTGGGCGAAGCTTATGATGGGGCCCGGTGAGACGTTCCTTCTGCAAATGTAACCAAACTTTGTCGCCAACGTGAAAATTGTGTGGTACCCTGTGTTGATCATGGCATTGCTTGTACTTAGCATTAGATTTCTGCAAAATCTCCTGAACCTGTTGGCGGATGTGTTGAATCCGCTCAATGAATATGGTGGAATTTTTGATCACAGACTAGTCATGGGAAGAGTCTGTATGTGTGGTGGTAAGAGGAAGTGCAACATCAATGGGTCCCAAGGGTTGGAATCCCAGACCCACCTGAAATGGGCTATGGCTGGTGTAACTATGGAGAGCCTTGTTGTAACTATGTTGGACATATGGGAGATTCTCTTCCCATGTATGTGGATGCTTATAATTGTACATGCGTAGGATGTGCAAAATAATCTGATTGACGACCTATGTTTAGCCATCGGTTTAGGGGTAGAAAGCAATGGATTTTGTGAGCTTGGTGTCCAATAGAGACCAGAGACTCGACCAAAAGGTGTTGAGGAAAATACTGTCTCGGTCGAAGATGATGGTCTGTGGTATCCCAAAGTGGATCCACACTCGTTCAAAGAAGAGCTTAGCAATATCTGTCGATTTGACATTCTTCTTACAAGCTGTGAGGATGGACATCCTCGAAAACCAATCAATGACCACAAACATGGAACTATGGAAGTGAGAGACATGATTGGAGATACATGTCTTATACTTTATGTTGATATGGAACTATTGCAGGTAGGTGGACCACTTCTGATGGCGGTCGTTCTACAATTCCCTTTTGTTTGTATGAACTGCAGAGGCTTGTGATCAATGTGTATGATTGTCTCTTTCCACAAAATGTAATGTTTCCATTGACAACATACATGTACAATGTAATACATTTCCTTTTCATAGGTGGGGTATTTCCAGACAGTATTAGAGTGTGTCTCACTATGGTATTCCACCAGATGCCCATGCTGAGTGAGAACTGCGCCCACGGCATAGTCAAAGGCATCAGTCTCAATCTTGAATAGTTTCTGCAGATCAGGCAAGGAGAGTACTGGAGCTGAGCACAAGAAATTCTTCAGATCATCAAATGCTTGTTGTTGCTCCTTCCCCCACATGAACTTGGACCTACCACTGCCCTTGTTCAGTTGGCTGAGGGCCCATGCAATATGGGAGAATCCCAACATGAACTGTCGATAAAAGTTGGCTAGTCCCAAAAATCTCCAAAGCTCGGTTAGTGTGGTCGGGGCTGGCCAGTCATGGATGAATTGTATCTTAGATGGATCAACATGTACCCCATGCTCATCAACAATGCAACCCAAGTATTGGACCATGTTCATTCCAAAAGAGCATTTTTCCAATTGGCATAAATCTTGTGCTGGCTCAGAGTGCTCAAAAGTTGTTGAATATGCCACATGTGCTCTACCCACATTCTGCGTAATATGTCGCATGTGATCCTCCCATGTTTTGTTGAAGATGAGGATGTCATACAAATATACTACCACAAAGGATTTGGTGAAGGGTATCAATACATCATCCATCAACCTCATGACAGTGGTTGGTGCATTTGTTAAGCCAAAGGGCTTGACTAGCCATTCGTAGAGACCTTCTTTAGACTTGAAGGTTGTCTTCGATACATCAGTTGGTTCGATGGGAACCTGGTGGTATCCAGATTTCAGGTCAATCTTGCTGAAGAAAGTTTCCCCCTTGAGTTGGTTAAGAAGGTCATCAATCCTGGGAATGTGGTAGTCATTCCTGATTGTGATTTTGTTTAAGGCTCTGTAATCAATGCAGAATATCCATGTCTCGTCCTTCTTCTGCACCAGTACAATCGATCTTCCGTAAGGGGAGGAGTTGGGTATGATCTACCCCTTTTGAAGTAGCTCTTAGATCTTACACCTGATTTCGTCATTCTCCATCAACGAGTGCCAATAGACTGGTCCATTAGGTAGAGGTGCGTCAGGGGTCATATCAATTGGATGTTTGACTTGGCAATGTGTCGGTACCCCTGTAGGTGATGAGAAAATGTCTTTGTATTCTTCCACGATCTCATCCACTTGCTTCTGTTGCAAAGAGAGGCATTGTGTAGAGGCCACGGATGTGGCGGATACCTTCTGCTTACTGTGGGCACGGATCACAAAGAAGATGAACTTCCTCTTCTGTGAAATGACCTTACTGCATTTCTTAGCAAAGATTAAAGAAATAGCAATAGGCGGCACTACCTCTGGGATCTTGTACAATTGACTACCCCGAGTAATAATAACACTGCGGGGTCTAGACTCATACATAGCATGACACTTCCACAAATATGGTTTTCCTAAAATAAGGTTCTTCTGACTACCATTATCGACAATGCAATGAAGTGAATCCCCCTTGACCCACATTTGCGAGTGAAAGAGGTGTTCCCCTTCCTATGGTTCTTCTGGTTCGCTTGGCCAGACTTTGGTGGTAGTGACAGTGGAACTGGGTTCAAGATCGATAATCTTCTCCCCTCCTTTAGCATTTGACTCAGAATCAGAATCGACCTCTGACTCGGAAGCCTTTAGCTTGGACACGAGTGACTGCTTGGAGCGACATTCTTCGGTGTTGTGCCAAGGACTTTTATGGTACTCACACCATTTTTCCTTGTCCTTCTTTGTCTTCTCATTGTCCTTCTTGTGTTGTGGCTTGGACTGGTTGTCATGAGGGTGGCCATCTCGACTTGGTCCCTTGATGTGTGGGTTGGGGTTGCCTTTTCCTTGTTTTGACTATGAGGGGTTTGCAGATCCAAACTCTCTCATTTTCTTCTTAAATTTCTGCTCGATCTTGACAATGTATCTATAAGCCATGCCCAATGAGGCGATGTCTGGGAACTCCATTTCTGTTTGAATCTATCTATGAAAACAATCTTGGTATTTGAGCACCAGATGATGCTCAGAGTATTTGATACCCAATTTGGTGCATAGGGTATGGAAAATATTGGTGAAATCTGGTACTCTTTGGTGCCTTTCTTGACCTAGGGTGGTCCATTTGGTGTATTGGTCCTCATAGCTTCCAACAGGGTAGTAT
The DNA here is from genome assembly GCA_009831015.1 of Picea engelmannii. NCBI lineage: Eukaryota > Viridiplantae > Streptophyta > Pinopsida > Pinales > Pinaceae > Picea > Picea engelmannii. The sequence continues at coordinate 371,539 of ML789127.1, read as the reverse complement.
TGTTATTTAATGGCGTCCTGGAAGGAATCCCATGTAGGGGTCACCAAAAACATTGTAGATTCATCCATAGCCCTTTGCTCAGAGTAAGTATCCCACCAGTCTTTAACATGGGGAACAACCTTGAGGAGTGCAAAAATATCGAAAAAATTGTGGACTGAAAAAATATCCTTTGAGCAGATTCAACCATTTATCTACAGCATCCGCATCTATCCATCCTTCAAATAATAGAATATCAAAATTTACATGTACCTTGAAGGGGGTTGCATGGCTTCTTGATGAAGATGCTTCTCTAGTGGGAAGTCGTCGAAGGATTTGCGCGAAGTTGTCCATCATTTCGTTCCTTTTTCACACGAGGGCTTCCTCGAGAAACATTTTAATAAGATCTTGTGCTCCATCATCTTTCTTTTCGTCCCCCATGATATATTGTCGGGCTCAGTGTGACCGATCTTGTAATGGCTCGATTGGTTCAAGTCCCAACTTCTTGTACCCAGATCTTGTCGAGGACATGCACTAATAAAAATAAATGAAGAGCAACCTCGCTCTGATACCACTGATCCAGATTTAGGAGCGGAACGAAATGATTAACAGACCGAATACAATAAACACGGAGATATGAAGAATAACACAAATATCCAATGAACAATATCTTCTATTAAATAATGAAATACGTTGAAACTGTAAAACCGCAGAACTAAAACACTTACTCGAATGCTGGTAGCTATCTCTGAGAAGCGATGTGTTTTCTACGTGCATCCTTCTGATAATAATCGATTACAATGAGGCTCCAGAGGCATTTTTGATATTACTCATGAATGCCAAACCCCTAGACATCCAAAAACCTAAAGGTGAAACACCAAAAGTCATGTGGGCCCTATGGGTAAGTTGGTGTAATTTGGTACCTCAACTTCCAAGGGTCGTAACTTTTTCATACGAACTGCGTTTTAGGCACGTGATAGCCCATTGGAAATATCTTTCATAGAACTACAAATTTCTCCATCAAACTTTCACTCCATCTACAATTTGACTATGGCAAGCCAAAAAAACAACGTTTAGGGCCCCAAAACAACCCTAGAAGTACAACAAGATGTGCTGACATGAAAACATACAAAACAAGTCAGTGGGATTAGGCGAGAGGCCACCCGTATCCACCTGGAGGATGTGTGGGGCTTCAGACAGCCCCAAAAGTGTAGAACCCATAATTACAAAGAAGTACAAAAGAACGTGTTGGAAAAAAAATGGACATGAGGAGCCAATTGGAATAGGTGGGTGGCCACCAATATCCACCTGGATCACCCACTACTTTACTTTTTACATATATCTAGTGGTTTCAAAATAAAAAACTCAAACCAAAATTGATCTATCAGACATTCGAAACAAAAATTTCCCACTACTCTACATGTATCCAATTCTTTCAAAATTGAAAACTCTGACCAAAATTGATCTATCAAATAATGGAAACAAAATATATCATAATACCTTCTATATATATCCAAAATAAAAAACTCGAACAAAAATTAATCTATCAGAAATTGAAAACAAAATATCTCCCAACACCTTTTACATATATCCAGCGGTTTCAAAATCAATGCACATTAAATCTTCCAAAAAATCAACGCATCACAAACCCGTTGCAACTGAAGAAAAAATTCAATCACCTAGGGGGCGACTAGGAAAGGAAGAGAAATATTGGTCAACAATAACATATCATTTCATTCCACATGCCTAGATACTTCAAAATCAAGTCCAACTATTAACCAATCACGTTTATTTTGTTGTGTAGTGTGTGTATTCTATAAAGATCATATAGATCTCCAAAATCCCATGAAAGAGACCCTAAAGGAACTGCAGCCGATGGAAAAATTCATCAGAACCAAAAGGAACTGTAGCCGATGGAAAAATTCGTCGACCCCTCAAGGTCCCTGCAAGTGAGAGACTCATAAGCAAGAAGAGAGCCCTTTCCGGGTGACTACATACCTTAAAATCAAGTCTAGTTTTAATCTCTCGCATTAGCTCACTGTATATCACAAGACTTATACAGACAATACCATTTTATGATGAACAACACAGGCTTACAGTTACAAATATGGTAGAACAATGCGAGACTAGTTTAGAGTGTATTTTGTTCTCTATGCACATAACAATGTTGTATGAGAAATACACTGAGCAACATAGGTTTACAGAAAAGATGAAAATAACACAATGCGACTCTTCATGGATTTTCCATAATTTTGAAAGAGATGCAAGATCCCACTTTTCTTATGAAGCATAACTATGGATTAAGAAATAGACTTTTTAAGATTTAAGATTGTAATTTGATTAGTTTGAATAATTGAATTCTTTTAAGGGGATACAAAACTTCCCAAACAACTCTGATCTCAAAGGAAGCAAAATGCACACTAAATCTTAGAGCACATATGCCACACAATTGTAATGTAAGCAATATTTAGAGCGAAGCCCTACAAGATAAACTGATACAAAATCTAATATTGATTGGAACCCATTCTTAACACAGATGGATTTTTCATTATTGTGATAACAAATCTCGACAAGTTAATCCACATAGTTTGTGAAGAATTGAAGTGATTGGGACTATTGGAGACTAAATAGCACCTAAATGGGAAGGGAATGTTGTATATTATATAAGTGAAATAATTACATAAAATGAAATTCATTAAAGGAGAGATCTAATAACCCTTAGTAGGAATCTTGTACATAAAATGAAATTCATTAAAGGAGTGATCTAATAACCCCTAGTAGGAATCTTGTACTTGTACAATCACTATACTTGGTATCAAATCAAGTCAATCAGGGTTCTTTGGTGGTCAATTTGGCATACCCACTTTATTAACTATTAGCAATTTAATTAGAGCTCTATCATGCATAAACAATGCACACTCCTCTCTCTTTTCTCGCACATAAGACTAACAAATAAAAGGAAATTGTTTAAGGGAGTGTGTTTCCTTGACCATACAATAAACCCAACGCATTGATGGAATCACAGTATGGCTAACTAGGTATTAAATGAACATTGAATCATGATAAGCTTTGAATCATGACAGTGCAATAAAATTAATAAAATTAATGGGAAAGAAATCCTATGTTAATTTCAATATGACAGTGCAATAAAAAAAATTAATGGGAAAAAAACCATATGTTAATTTCAATAGAAATTTCACAAACAAACTTGAAACTCCAATCGCAAACCTGGAGATACTGTAAATCAAACCTTCGCTCAGACCTTGGCTTTCTGGTTTGGCGAAGTTGTCCCTCGTTCTAAACTCTGAAAGTCATTGTTACTAAAACTTCCCACTTCCATGAAAGTCATTGTTACTAAAACTTCCCACTTCCAAGCAGTGGCGTCTTGACTAGTACTTATAGTGAATCCCGGGGAAATGGTTGCAATTGAAAAAAAATGTGTTGCATATAGTAATTCGAATTCGAGAGCACATTAATTCTATCAACCAACTAAACAAGTGGGATGAATTCCTTTCCCTGCTCCATTGTTCCAAGTTCCAATGTGTCGGCCAACCTCCCAGTTACGGTAAGAGATTCGAAGGGAACTTCACTGTCATTCGCAATTTCGCAAGCATCAAACTTTATTTCCTAGACGACTTTAGTTTTTTAACATTTCGGGAATAATTTTTATCTGTACTCCAGTGGAGTGTTAACTGGTACTTCCTAGGAAATTTTTGTTTCTTTTTAACATTTCGGGAATAATTTTTAAAAATTAAAATTGAATAATTTTCAAAAATTAAAATAAATTTTGTCTTGACGTGGAATTATTTAATATTTAATAGTGCTTCTAGGACGTGCTGGACCCCTTGACGGGCTGTGAATTGTTGAATTTTGATCGCTGGCGGACTCGGAACAGACATGAGTTGGTCAGAGACTCTACTACCGCTGGCTTTATATGGACACATTTTGGCTTGGACCATACTACCGCCCACGTATTGCTGAATCCGACAATAGGGGTTCTGTCCGGACTCAGACAATGTTGACCGTTTCCTTTCTCATTACCCCACGTGACTCCTGTTCGATTGCTCCAGATTTTTTAATTTTTTTGTGTATTGTTTTATTGGTTTAGTTGACAAAGTTTATGAAATTTCCGTTGAGGATAAGTTCACATCAGTGAGATATACTTCATGAGAATGATAAGGATATACTTTATGAGAATGATAAGGACTAGCACAGTCATATAATTGTGGTTGATTAATGCGGAAAGGTTGATAAAATGAAAAAAAAAATTAAAAGAATATATTAAATTTTATTATTGATTAACAAATAAATGGTTGAGCTTCATTTATTTGGTTGGGGTTAATATTTTAATTTTTGTTAATCACTTACGTGGCAATCAGTTAGCTATCAAAGTAATTTTAAATATGATTAGGTAAATGTAATTGAAGCCATTTATTTTGTGTGACTACTAAGAATATTCCAGCCATATTTAATCCTGTACATAGAAAATTTATTAAACACTACACCCTTATTAAATCTGCCCATTATCAATAGGTGTGTAAGCCTTTAGGAATAACAAGGATATACTTCATGATAGAATGATAGCGAACATTCGGGAATTGAAATATTTACCCAATATGGCAAACTGTTGATTCTGTAAAACTGCAACAAATTTTGATTAAAATATGTACTCTCTTTTTCAATACGAATTACACTGTGTTAAACAATTATGGATCAGTAATGCATCATCTTGTTAAGGGCCAGGCCACATCCCATGGCGGAACGAGGCAGCCTTCCTACTCTGTCAATACCTTCTGCGAACATCACCCCCATTCCCATGAAGAAATGGGCCTCCAAATGGCAGTGAAAAGCCCACAATCCTGGATTCTCTGCCTTGAACCTCACAGCAGTCCATCCGTAAGGAAACAGCGCCACCGTGTTACGAAGCGAAGGATTCACCAAGTTGTATTTCTTTGGATCCTTTATAGAATCAAACACGCCCTCGCCGTAGCCGAGAATCCAGAAATCATGACCGTGCAGGTGCCATGGATGGATCTCCGAGTTATTTGCGTTCAGTGTGTTTGCATTCTGGAGAATCACATCTACCACAGACTTCACCTCGAATACGTACACGCCATTCCCTTCACTGGCATTTGGATTGGTGGGAGGGATACTGATGTTGTAGTCTCGAGAGTGGTAGGCGTCTGGAGGGGGCGTGGTGTCGTAAGCGCCCTGGATTTTGTATTTCATGGCGGCCAGATATGGAGTGGGAGGAGGAACCAGAGATATATTGTTGACGGCCCATTTTGTAAATCCATTGATCTTGTTTTGTGTGT
>ML789127.1:349932-361697 GCA_009831015.1 Picea engelmannii | reverse complement strand
AAAACACTGAATTTTGAAGGCATATTTAAAATCTCCAATCAAGCATACTTTTGGTACTCACAATTTCTCCCAATAAATCTTCCATAGTTTTATGTCTAAATTTTTGTTGCATTTTTTGGTTCGATAACTTAACTTCTTTGTTCACTCTTTTGTTCCAAAGTCATATGTTGTGATTGTTGTTCTCTTTACAAGACGCTCGTGATCTTGTTTCTTCAATCTTCCATTTGTTTATTCAATTCATTCTCCCTATCTATCCTACCCTATTTTCACATTATCCTTTTCTCTTCTTCAATGTTTACAACATTATTGGTATGCTCAGTGTGACGACAGGAGACACACTGAAATTCTATTCATGTATGCCTTATGACACAGAAGAAACATTAAACTTAAAGCAATGTAAGAAGGGACACGAGACAAACTGAAATTATATTCATGTATGCCTTATAACACAGAAGAAACATTAAACTTAAAGCAATGTAAGAAGGGACATGATAAATTATTATAGAAATCAATGCATTATAAGAAAAAAATTGTAGTAACTATATGTTAAAATGAATAAAACATAAATAGTAACATAATAAAAACATAGTTAATTTTGATATATAAACTTTGATATATAAATGATACAGGAAAAAATATACGTGTATCATTTTAATTGTTGTTTTATATTAAACCACCTAAATTATATTATACTATTTTATTTTCTTCATACATATACTTACCTTATATAATAATAATAAGGATGATGATCTAATTATAAGTTGATGATTTAGTTACACGTCAAATTGATGCATGATAATCCATTCTTTATGGGAAAGAGATTTTGTGCATGAATTTGTTTGACTACTGATAGGTGTACACATCCTACTGCCCTAAAGATTCAAACTTATGACTTTCCTGAAGGAAAGACTTGCTCTTAACCATTGGGCCCACTCAACCTATACGATTAATTTATTACTACATATGGGATAAGAACATTAGAGTGAAAGGGATATTATTCTTGCCAAAGTTTTTTCTTGTTCATTATCATGACCAAGACTAATGTTAGCACAATAATACAATAAGAAATAGACACATGGGTGGGTGCAAGCTAATGATGGTCCCTCATGATGGATTAATGGCAATGCAAACATGGAAAAACAATACTATGTTTACTTGGAGGGATTATTCAAGGTACTTTTACAATGAATTCGAATATGGTGTAAACGGATGAAGTGTAGGGAATTGAATTAGATTTGTGCATATACAATTTTTATTTATAGAATTTGTGCATAACTATGTGAAATTTGATTTTTTCTAACAAAAGTATGTTATATTTCAAGCAAAATATAATGCATATGTTTCTTTTAGTGTAGCTGTTGAGTACTTTACTGATGAAATTTATTTAAAACAAATTGTAGAATTGTATAGAGCACATTGTTCTAGAGCGGTGTGTGTGTGTGTGTGTGTGTGTGTATTAAATTATAAAAGTCATTAGATCCTTCAAATTATAAATCATTTCCTTAGTGCATGGTACGAGGGTCTTAACATTATCAACATTTTTTTTAGATTGTAGATATTAGTTGGTTCTAGTGCAATGTATAACTTCTTTTAAAAATGGTTAAGGTGATAAACAATTATAGCAGAAATAAAAGAGGTAAAATAGTAAATAATATATATATTTTTAATTATATTTTTGGAATTGCATAGTCGACTCTATATGTGTCTGTAGTTTCATTGACCAAGGATTTGTGTACTCTATACAAACATAACATAAAAAATAGAGATATTGAGGGGTATTCAGAAAAATGGGGGTTTTAATGTCTTAAGGATCATTCAATTTTCCCCCTCGAGCCGGAATGGCTCTTCTGATTCCCACTGGAATCTCCTTCGAAATGGACCCACAGGTCTTTTCGACACTTTACAGTCTTTAGGCCGGTCACTGTTCTCTTCGACGACAAAAGAATAGAGAATCAGGTTTCGGGGTTTCCAAACTCCCGATGTCTCGACCTCCAATATCCCAATGCGCTCCTTTGTTGCCTTAGCCCCTCCTGGCTATGCCCTGGTCCATGTGACCGCTTTCCATAAGACCGCAACCTTATATTCCTTCTCGTCGGGGTTTCGGACTTTCAAGTGCCAAAATGCACTTGTCCTCAGGATCCGCGATCCGTCGAATCCCGACGTGCTCTTTACACACTAGCTCTCCTGGCTAGGCTCCTGGCCCATATGAACGTTATCCCCATGACCACAGTCTTACCTCTCATCGGGGTTTTTGGATTCAAAATCCCGATGCGGTCCAATTTCCATTAGCCCTCCAAGATAGACTTTTGGTCCACGTGACCTCCTCTATATGACCACAGTCATACCTTCCATCGGGGTTTCGGACTTTCCAATGTCCAAATACATATGTCCTCAGGATTCGCGATCCCTCGAATCTCGATTCTCCGCTATACTGATAGTTGGCCCCTCAATGGCGCTTTCGTCCTTATCCGATACACTGACAGCTGACCCACAATGGTGCTTCCTCCTTCTTGTCGGGGTTTCGAACTTCGCGATTCCGAAATGCATAAACACCTTGTCACCAGGATTCTCGATATCTCGATGACCCAAATGTCGATAGACGACTTCCTGTCAGGACTTTCCCCGATGACTCTGATTGCTTCCACGCGTCCCCTCAAGATGGACGGTTCAGATTTCTCCTCACATTTTCGAGACTTCTGATGTCCTGATTTTCACGACCTCAGGAACTCTGATTTCCCGAGCGACGATATTCCGATGTCTAGTGCCTGGATCTCCGGAATGGACGATCATGTGACACGCGTCCTCTCTCAGATGGATGGCCCAGATTTGTGTCGGCATTTTCAAGATGGACTTACCCAATCTCCTATCCACAGGAATGTCGATATCCCGACTCCCGACGCCTCGATGTCCGCCACGCGTCTCCACAAATGGACGGCTCTGATCCTTCTCGGAACTTTTACCATGAAAATTCCCGATCTTCTTCTCTCGTGACTCCTAATTTCCCGAACCCTGACGCCTTGATATCCCGATGCTTCTCGGAGTTCTTACTCCGCTCACGAGGGTTTAAACCCTGTGCAACTCCTGTCAGATTGGACGGCTGACGGGTAACTGATCAACGATCCAACGACTCACGACCCCTAGATCTTGAACTCCGAACGCGGCCGTAACCTCCTCGCTTCTTTGGCAGATCCAACGGCTGGCGAGATTTTGCAAATCTTCTCCTCAAAATCCTAACCGTCGATCTCTTCCTCTTTGATGTTTTCTACACGGTGAACCCAGTATTCCTCTGTGAAAACTGGTCCTCCTGCGCATAACTTTGCAGCGCCTGTTCAAACACTCCCATGACACAAAATCCCTGTGCTTCCCTTCGATTAGCTTGGAAGCCTTGTCCTTCCCAAGCTTCACACAATTCTGAGTCTCCAAGAAGACTCTTGCGCACACCCCTTGCAGCAATCCTCAAACACTTTCAAGTGTTGAATTCTTTTGACTTTGCGCAGACCTGCATCAACAGTCCTTCAATGCTTCGCTTAGGTTCACAACTGAGACTTTCCTTAGCCTGCGCACTCCTTGCACGGCTCCTATAACCCAATTTCACTTCTGGGTGAATGAGAACAAGAGTTAAACTATCTGAGCCTTCTGTCAACGCACTCCTTCCGGACGACTTCAACTGCACTCCTCGCAGGAATCCTTGTTTAGATAGAGAAACAATTGAAACTCATTTCTTCTACTTCCTTTCTCAGATTTCAAACACTCAGCAAGAAATAATTCATACATAGCATGTAAAGCAAATGGATAACAGGAAGTAGGGATGATTTTAGGGGCTAAATTTCATTAATGGGCTAGTTTCCATGGTTTTTCCAAAAAAGATATTTGCTATTTTAAAATTGATTTGCCCAAATTCTATAGGATAAAATTATTTTACCTTAAAAATCGTCAAAATTTTATACAAATTATATAAAATCCTTAGAAATTTGAATATTTTTACAAAAATATCGCCAAACATTTATAGTTGGCATATGAAGGATTACTAAGATTCGCCAAGGATTCTATATTTTAAAATAAATTTCCATCCTTAAAATCATCCCCGATAGGAAGTAAATACTCATGAGCATATCAATCAACACACATACACAGAGAACAACACAATGCCATGAACTTGAATCAACTTCTTCTATTAATCCAAATAACTGTACATGGGTGTCTCTACATAGTTCTCTGCTTCTCTTCTATGCTCTAATGCTTCTAACTATGTTACAATGCACAATGAGGGTGTCTATATCCCGTTTCCCTCTTGCGGTCCCAAACAGTCTAATCTAGAATTAAAATTCTATCTACCAGCATTAACTACTATAAATGCCTCCATCTACTTCAGACGAGAGCGGGGCGCTCAAGGTCTGATTACATTATACCAAGGCGCCTTCATTAAATGATCTCATTTATATTTGGCGCATCAACTTCAAGGGAAAATTCAAAAATTTGGTTGGGTTTGTCCAGCTGTCCTTTGTTTTCCGCGCTGGCTCGTTTGATGTTGGCGATGCTCCTGCATCATACTCCCTGGCTTGAAAATATTCATGGGCTCCTGTCCATGAGCTCCTGCAAGGTCTGTCCATGCTTCAAAATCTTTGCTTCATTTTCCCAGCTGGCATCTTCAACTGGATGGTCCTTCCAATTGACCAAATATTCAAAGTATTCTCTCCTCCTGGTCTTCTTGCTGACTCTCTTGTCCAGTATGCATTCTGTCTGTGATCTCTTTATGACTAGCATCTGTTTTTGCCACTGAACCTTTGGCTATTCACCTTCTGCTCATGTTTCCTCAAGTTTATATGGGTATAAATCTGAGACATTAAATATCACAGAAATTCCGATCCCATTGGGTAATTCAATCTCATAAGCATTTTCTCCCATTTTCTTCAAGACCTTGCATGGTCCGATTTTCTTCATCTTCAATTTATTGTATGTTCCTCTCGGAAACCTTTCTCTTCTCAAGTGCGCTAGAATCAAGTCACCAACCTCAAACTGAAGTTGTCTTCTATGCTGATCTGCTCTCCTCTTATACTCCTGACTTGAATTCTGTAGTCTCTCCTTCACCCGGCTGTGAAGTTCTTTCATCACCTCCACGAATTCTTCTGCACTAGCGCTCCTAGTAGCAGTCTGTTCGGAATCTCTCAATTCAGAAACTCCTCTTGGCTGCATGCCATATACAAACTGGAATGGACTCCGGCCTGTGCTCCAATTTACTGAGTCGTTATACACAAACTCTGCCTGCGACAATGTATTGTCCCAACTACTGTGGTGCTCCGCCACCATGCTCCTCAACAAGTCTCCTAGACTTCTGTTCACCACTTCTATCTGTCCATCCGTTTGAGGATGATAAGTTGAACTAAACAACAAGTTAGTCCCTAGCTTCTTCCATAATGTCCTCCAAATGTGCCCTATGAACTTTCTATCTCTGTCTGAAACTATACTCCTTGGTAATCCATGAAGTCGAATGACTTCTTTAAAAAACAGGTTCGCGATGTGAGTCGTGTCACTAGTTTTCTGACATGGGATAAAGTGTGCCATCTTGGAAAATCTATCCACTACCACAAAGATCGAATCAAAACCTCTTTGTGTTCTTGGCAACCCCAATACAAAATCCATGCTAATTTCATCCCATAGCCTCTCTGGTATGGGCAATGGTTGATAAAATCCTGCATTCTGCTTTCTTCCCTTCAAATGTTGGCAAATCCTGCATCTATCCACAAATCTCTTGACCTCTGATCGCATCCCTGGCCAAAAGTATGACTCACTCAGCTTCGTGAATGTCTTATCATGACCAAAGTGTCCGACCAATCCTCCACTATGTTTTTCCTTCAATAGATTCTCCCTCATGGAGCAATTCAGAATACATAGTTGATTGCCCTTAAACAACAACCCTTCCTGGATCATGTATTAAACCCATTTGCTGCTATCTCTGAGAACTGTATTCTCAGCTACTTCATATGCTTCCTTAAAGTCTGGGTCATCTGCATACATGTCTCTGAGATCATCAAAACCTAACGTCTTGACTTTGAACTCCTACAAAAGCAAACACTTCCTGCTCAAAGCATCAACAACTTTGTTAGCAGTACTAGAAATATGTTTTATCACAAAAGTGAAATTTTGCATGTCTTCAACCCATTTAACATGCCTCTGATTCAACTTTTCCTGTTGATTCACAAACTTCAATGCATGGTTATCACTATATAAAACAAATTCCTTCGGAATCAAATAGTGCCTCCATTTCTTCAATGCCTGGATGATGGCATAAAACTCCTTATCATATGTGGAATACTTCACCTTCGCTTCATTCAGCTTCTCGCTGGAATATGCAATTGGTCTGTCATCTTGACTTAAGACCGCTCCTATCGCAAATCCGTTTGCATCGCATTTCACTTGAAATGTCTTTTGGAAATCCGGTAACACCAAAATTGGTTGTTCCGTAATTTTCCTCTTCAACAAATTAAAACTCTTCTCAGCCTCTTCTGTCCAGTGAAAAGATTTATGTATTTTCTTCACTGTATCCATCATCGCTGTGCTAATTCCACTGAAATTCCTGATGAATTTTCGGTAGAAACTATCCAATCCGTGAAAACTTCTCACCTCAAATATGTTCTTCGGTGATGGCCAATTCTTAATTACCTCCACCTTATCTGGATCCATCCTCAACTCATTTGCCGAAATAACAAATCCCAAGTAAATGAGTTTTTTATTCATGAATGAGAATTTCTTTATGTTTATAAGCAACTTCTCTTGCTGTAATCTCTTCATCACAATGGCCAAATGCTTCAGATGTTCAGCTTCCATTTTACTGAAAATCAGTATATCATCCAGATATATGATAACAAATTTTTCGATGAAATCTTTCAGGACATCATTCATCAAGCTCATAAAGGTACTTGGCACATTTTACTAAGCCAAATGGGATAAAAAGCCATTCATACAACCCTTCATTTGTTTTAAATGTTGTCTTCCATTGATCACCTTCCCTCATGCGAATCTGGTGATATCCGCTTTTCAAATCAATCTTTGAAAAAAAAATTACCCCACTTAAGCAATCCATTAAATCATCCATCCTCGATAATGGAAACATGTACCTGATGGTTATTTTGTTAATCGCCCTTGAATCAGTGCACATCCTCCAGCCTCCGTCTTTCTCTGGAGTGAGTACCGTCGGAACAACAAACGGACTGAAGCTTTCCCTAACCAAACCTTTGTCCAATAACTTCTGGACTTATCTTTTGATCTCTTCATTCTCCTGCGGCGTCAACCTGTATGTGGCTTTGTTTGGTAAACCTGCTCCCGGTATGAGATCAATATGATGACTCACACCTCTAATCGGTGGCAACGAATGAGGTAATTCGTCCACTACTATATCAAGGAACTCTTCCAGCAGTTCCTGAACCTCTTCTGGTAAATCATCGAGTCTTGTGCTAGTCAGAACAATCTTCGATTTTCTGACCACAATGAACTGTGGATCCTCCTTCTTGTTAACCTTGGTAAGGAGTTCCTTCCCACTCATGAGAAGTACTATTTTTCTTACTTCCAGCTTCACCTCCTTATCCTTTATCGGAAGCAACATCTGTGTCATCCCATTCTTCTCTAGGGTGTATGTGTTCATTCTCCCATCATGAATCACATTTCTATCATATTTCCACAGTATACCCAGCAATAGATGACAAACATCCATAGGAATGACATCACACAATATCCTATCATTATATCCTCCTATCTTAAATTCAACTAAGCACTGTTTGGTGACATTTACCTGATGTCCTTTTTGTAGCCACGAAACTTTATATGGACTTGTGTGATTAGTCGTTTCCAGCTCCAGCTTTTCTACCATCTCGGTTGAAACAAGATTATTAGTGCTACCGTTGTCCACAATGACCTTGCATGCCCAACCCTTGGTCTTGCAAGTTGTTCTGAAAAGTCTGGTCCTTTGGACTGAACTTTTCGTTTCTTTCTCTGGTGTCAAAAGGAATTTTTGCATCACCATCGATCTTCCGCCTTCAACATCTTCTGCCTCAATTTCTCGCCTCTGTGCCTCGGCGATGTGAGTTTCTCTAGTTTCTTTCTTTTTCTTTGGACACTCATAAGACTTGTGCCCATTCTTTCCACATGTGAAGGATGTGATTACTCCACCTCTGCCTCTTGCTCTACCTCTGGTACGAGGAAACCTATTATTATCAACATATCCTCCTCTCTGCTCAGCATGTTGTTCTCTCTGTTCAGCATATCGCCCTCGCTATGAGATTCCACCTCTTTGTGTCCAAGTCTATGGTTTCTTCCAATCGTCCCTGGGCTTCTGGGTTCTTTCCTGGGCAACTGATTTGCCTCTGGGTTGACTCTTGCCTCAGCCCCTCTGACTTTGCTTTCGACTCAACTTCTCTTCCGCTTTCAAAGCCATTTGATAAGCATCCTCCACCGTTCGGATGGTTTCCATACTCATTTCATCCTGAATGTTGTATCTCAGGCCATTCATGTACCTAGCTACTTTTTCATCATTGCTTTCACGATGACCAGCCCTGATATTCAACTTGTAAAATTCCTCAGTATATTCCTTTACTGTCATCAACTTCTGTCTCAGGTTCTGCATCCTCCTGAACAGAGAAATTTGATAGTCCCTGGGAATAAATTTTGCCTTCATCTTTGCAATCATCATGTCCCATCTCTTAATTTTCTGCTTGCCTTGGCAACGCCTGTCAGCTTGTAGTTCATCCCACCACAAGGCTCCATGTCCTTTTAATCTCATGATGGCATGCCTGAATTTCTCGTCCTCTTCGATATCTTCATAGTCAAAATAGGTGTCTAGAGCTCTAATCGAGTCTAGAAGCTCTTCTACATCCATATTTCCCTCATAAACTGGAATGTCCATTTTTACCTTTGCACCCATTCTTGAAACAACTTTAAGTAAGCGTTCATTTGCTGCATCTTCTGTTGGGATTTATTCTTCTCCATGTCCAACATCGTCTTCATTTTCAGACTCACTGATATCTCCTACATCAGTTGTACGTCTTTGTCTTATTTCCATGTCCACAACTCTAGCGCGTAAGTTATGCAGATCTCTTTCTACTTCTGGATTCTGCACTTCTCTACCCCTTCCTCTGGGCGTTTCCCTTTCCTCCTCTGGATTGGGTGATTTTCTGTCTCTTCTCCTCGACGGCATGGTGAAATTATCCCTTTCTTCCTGCTACAAAAAGAAAAGAAGCTTTTCCAAGCTCTGATACCACTTGATGTGTGTATCAGAGTGCTCTTTACCTCTTGCCTCTCTTGCCTGAAATATATAGACAAGAATCAGGCTCTGATACCACTTGATGGCATCCACCCAGGCACCTACCTCAGAAGGTCCTACGCCTGACCTCCCGGTCTTAAGGATCGTTCAATTTTCCCTCTTGAGCCGGAATGGCTCTTCTGATTCCCACTGGAATCTCCTTCGAAATGGACCCACAGGTCTTTTCGGCACTTTATAGTCTTTAGGCTGGTCATTGTTCTCTTCGAGGACAGAAGAATAGAGAATTGGGTTTCGGGGTTTCCAAACTCCCGATGTCTCGACCTCCAATATCCTGATGCGCTCCTTTGTTGCCTTAGCCCCTCCTGGCTATGCCCTGGTCCATGTGACCGCTTTCCATAAGGCCGCAACCTTATATTCCTTCTCGTCGGGGTTTCGGACTTTCAAGTGCCAAAAAGCACTTGTCCTCAGGATCTTCTATCCACCGAATCCCGACGTGCTCTTTACACACTAGCTCTCCTGGCTAGGCTGCTGGCCCATATGACCGTTATCCCTGTGACCACAGTCTTACCTCTCATTGGGGTTTTTGGCTTCAAAATCCCGATGCGATCCAATTTCCATTAGCCCTCCAGGCTAGACTCTTGGTCCACGTGACCTCCTCTATATGACCGTAGTCATACCTTCCATCGAGGTTTCAGACTTTCCAATGTCCAAATACATATGTCCTCAGGATTCGCGATCCCTCAAATCCCGATTCTCCGCTATACTGACAGTTGGCCCCTCAATGGTGCTTTCCTCCTTATCCGATACACTGACAGCTGGCCCACAATGGCGCTTCCTCCTTCTTGTCAGGGTTTTGGAATTTGCGACTCCGAAATTCATAAACACCTTGTCACCAGGATTCCCAATATCCCGATGACCTAAATGTTGATAGACGACTTCCTGTCGAGACTTTCCCCAATGACTCTGATTTTTTCCACGCGTCCCCTCAAGATGGACGGTTCATATTTCTCCTCGTGTTTTCGAGACTTCTGATGTCTCAATTTTCACGACCTCGGGAACTCCGATTTCTCGAGCGTCGATATCCCGATGTCTAGTGCCCGGATCTCCAGAATGGATGATCACGTGACACGCGTCCTCTCTCAGATGGACGACCCAGATTTGTGTCGGTGTTTTCAAGGTGGACTTACTCGATCTCCTATCCACAGAAATGTCGATATCCCAACTGTCGAAGCCTCGATGTCTGCCACGCGTCTCCACAAATGGACAACTCTGATCCTTCCCGGAACTTTTACCATGAAAATTCCTGATCTTCTGTTCTCATGACTCCCGATTTCCCGAACCCCGACGCCTCGATATCTCGATGCTTCTCGGGGTTCTTACTCTGCTCACGAGGGTCTAAACCCTATGCAACTCCTGTCATATTGGACGGCTGACGAGTAACTGATCAACGATCCGACGACTCACGACTCCTAGAGCTTGAACTCCAAACGCAACCGTAACCTCCTCGCTTCTTTGGCAGATCCAATGGCTGGCGGGATTTTGAAAATCTTCTCCTCAAAATCCTAACTGTCGATCTCTTCCTCTTTGATGTTTTCTACGGGGTGAACTCGGTATTCCTCTGTGAAAACTGGTCCTCCTGCGCGTAATTTTGCAACGCCTGTTCAAACACTCCCACGACACAAACTCCCTGTGCTTCCCTTCGACGAGATTGGAAGCCTTGACCTTCGTGAGCTTCACACAATTTTGAGTCTCCAATAAGACTCTTGCGTGCACCCCTTGCGGCAATCCTCAAACACTTCCAAGTGTTGAATTATTTCGACTCTGCGCACACCTGCAGTAGCAGTCCTTCAATGCTTCACTCAGATTCACAACTGATACTTTCCTTAGCCTGCACACTCCTTGCACGACTCCTATAACCCAATTTCACTTCTAGGTGAACGAGAACAAGAGTTAAACTATCTGAGCCTTCTGTCAACGCACTCCTTGCGGATGACTTCAACTGCACTCCTTGCAGGAATCCTTTCTCAGATAGAGAAACAATTGAAACTCATTTCTTCTACTTCCTTTCTCAGATTTCAAACACTCAGCAAGAAATCATTCATACATAGCATGTAAAGAAAATGCATAACAGGAAGTAAATACTCATGAGCATATCAATCAACACACATACACAGAGAACAACACAACGCCATGAACTTGAATCAACTTCTTCTATTAATCCAAATAACTATAAATGGGTGTCTCTACACAGTTCTCTACTTATCTTCTATGCTCTAATGCTTCTAACTATGTTACAATGCACAATGCGGGTTTCTATATCCTGTTTCCCTCTTGCACTCCCAAACAGTCTAATCTAGAATTAAATTTCTATCTACCGGAATTAACTACTATAAATGCCTCCATCTACTTCAGACGAGAGTGGGGTGCTCAAGGTCTGATTACATTATACCAAGGTGCCTTCATTAAATGATCTCATTTATATTTGGCGCATCAAATTCAAGGGAAAATTCAA
>ML789127.1:332995-349832 GCA_009831015.1 Picea engelmannii | reverse complement strand
GTGGATTAAAGTTTTTCAAATATCGTTTTAAAAAATATTATTATATAAATTATTAGAATTTTTTTATTCAATAACAATATATAATATAATTAATATAAAAAATAGTATTAAATATTTTCTACGCCTTTCATTCTTAATAAATAAAATTTGAGAATATAAAAACTATAAAATATTCAATTACATATTCTGTTCGACGTGCAAAGATCTAAAAAGCGGCTGTCTCCGTCTAAAAAACTTTTTTGTACCACATCATCAAGGGGCGCATCACCCCCGTCACCTCTCCTTCATTATATTATGAATGATTGAGCCGCTTAAGGTTTAACATTGATGTTGCACCTACTTATATCAAATTATTATAAACATTTATATATCATTATAAATTAAAATATTAAATTTTATATAAAAGTGAATTTTCATATAGTAATAATTTAATTTTAAGTTCACGGCTAAGTCAAATGTCAAATTAGTGTGTGAGACTTCCTTTTTTTTCGTGGGATAATGGATTCTTTTTGCCTAGCTATTTGACTACTAAAGTATAAAGAGGTGTACATACCTTACCCCTCTCATTTGTATCTAAAATAAGATATTTTAAAATATTTTTATTTAATTTTAACATTGTATACATAAATCCTTGCAACCATTTGACTATTAAAGTTTACATAGATGCATATACCCTACCCTACCCTACCCCCTTTAGATTTGAACTTATATTTATATTTTATTTTTAACATTGTAAGAGGTCACAAGTTCAAATCTAGAAGGGGGTAGGGTATGCATATCTTCGTAGACTTTACGAGTCCCTTGTCCCACACATTTAAAATTCTTATTTATGATACATTTTTAATATAAATTTTAAGAATAATATGATTTTAAACCTTCTAAATAATAATAAATACCCCCCTTGTAATGTTCCAAAAGTAATGTAATATGAATAAACAAGAATATTCAACAAATACCAATGGAACAATAAAATATTGAGAACAACAATACCAACAATAATACCTTTATTGAAAGAAAACACTGTTCACTTGTCTCTTCGAGGGGGAAGCCTCCACCAGAGCACAACTCTATACAATAAATCTTAAGACAAAGACTTATCATGCCTCCTACTCTTATTTATACTAATTCTATCTTCTAAAGATCATTTTAGAGGAAGATCTTTCTAGATGCTGAAACTTCTATTAGGTCTTGTTACATTGACTTGTTCACATTTATTAAATAGGCCTTTTTAACTAGTGTCTCACTTTATTACATAGAAAATATATTATTTTATCTTTGTGAGGGGTTAGGGAGGTTAGGTCCCTAACATGCCCCCCCCCTTGAAAAACAACTTTGTCATCAAGGCTTGAGATGAGTAAATTGTTGCAGAATGGTGGTTGACTCCTAGGTAGCATCTTTCAGAGTTGCATCTTTCCACTGCACTAACACTTCCTTGGTGGTGCACTGTCAGAGACAATGTTCACACTAGTCAAATACTGCTTGGGGATGCAACCAAATGGAGCCCTCTTCATCCAACTTAGGGAGTCTGGTTTGAGTTTGGCACTTAACTCCAATCACCTTCTTTAAGCATGAGACATGAAAAACAATATGGAGCTTGGAATTATTGGGCAGAGCTAACTGTTATGCCACATGCCCCACTCGCTTGAGAATTGTATAAAGACCATAAAATTTGGGAGAAAGTTTCTGACAGTGTTCATCTTTGCGTGAAGTCTGCTTATAAGGTTGTAGGTGAAGAAACATTTGTCCCCCTTCAGCAAATTGGTGTTTGGAATGACCTTGATCAACTTGCTACTTCATGCGATTATGATCCATGACCAAATTTTCTTTGAGGGTATGGAGAATGGCATTGCAGACTATAATATTTTTGTCAACCTCCATATCCTTTGAGACACATGGCATGTATGAGAGAATCGATGGGGGATTTTGTCCATAGACTACTTAAAAAGAATCCATGCGAGTAGTTGTATGGTAACGTGTGTTGTACCACCATTCAGCTTGGGGTAACCACTGGGCCCACTAATTTTGTCTGTCGGATGCAAAACACCACAAATATGTTTCCAAACACTTGTTGACAACTTTAGTTTGGCCATCATTCTGGGGATGATAGGCGATGTTGAGATGCAATTGGGTTCCCTGGAGCTTGAACAATTCTTTCCAAAAATTACTAGTGAAAGTGGGATCACTGTCAGAGACAATAGAATGAGGCATGCCATGAAGTTTGAAGATATTATCCATGAAAAATTGAGCCACTGTGGATGCGGTGAATGGGTGTTGAAGAGAACAAAGATGGGAATATTTGGAAAGACAATCAACTACCACCATGATGACTAACTTATTTTCCGATTTAGGTAAGCCAACAATGAAATCCATAGAAATATCCATCCAAAAAGAAGGGGGAATAAGAAGCGGTTGGAGTGTGCCTAGTGCTTTGACTGTTTCTCCTTTGTTGCGCTAAAAAACATCGCATTCATCCACAAAGGTGCAGATGTCCTATTTCCTAGAATACCGGAAAAAATAATGTTTGGCCCTTTCATATGTTTTGGTGAACCTTGAATTCCCAACTCTGGGTGAAGCATGAATCTCAAATAGCACCGTGGATTTAAGTTGTGACTGTTTGCTTAAATACATACGACCTTTGTAGCGAAGCTCGTCATTGTGTCAAGAGTACCCTAGAGAAGATGGAGAATGGTCTTGCAATTATTGGATCAGGAGAGAAATTTTGGGGTCTTGCAGCCATTCCTGACCAACAATGTCAATCCAATCTAATACAATGGAGGAGAGGGAAAAGAGGGACCCTTCTTATTCATACTTCTTGGAAAGAGCGTCAA
Organism: Picea engelmannii; assembly: GCA_009831015.1. Taxonomy (NCBI): domain Eukaryota; kingdom Viridiplantae; phylum Streptophyta; class Pinopsida; order Pinales; family Pinaceae; genus Picea; species Picea engelmannii. The sequence continues at coordinate 347,004 of ML789127.1, read as the reverse complement.
CAACCAAATTTTCTTTACCCTTATTGTAAATGATCTCATAATCATATCCAAATAGCTTGGTCACCCATTTTTTTTTCTCTGGGGATGAAATCCATTGTTCCAGAAAATACTTGAGGTTCTCGTGATCAATTTTAATATGGAAGTGTTTCCCGAAGAGATAAGGATGCTAGAGATCCACGACATGCAGAATAGCCAACATTTCCTTTTCATATATTGATTGGTCCACATGTCTCTTCGAACGTTGTTTGCTAGTGAATGCCAAAGGCTCACCATATTGCATGAGGATTGCCTTAAGTCCTTTCCCTAAAGCATCACATTCTAGAAAAAAATTCTTGGTGAAGTCTGGAAGTGCCAGGACAGGATTCATGCACATAGCCTCTTTCAAGGTGTGGAAGGCTTTATGAGCTAATGGAGTCCAAGTAAAAGAATTATTTTTAAGGAGAAAAGTGAGAGGTGATGCGATATTTCCATAATTCTGAACAAACTTGCGATAATATCCCATTAAACCTAGAAAACATGCAATCTCTTAAAATCTTTAGGGCCGGGTCAATACTACATAGCTTCAATTTTATTAGGATCCACCCTTACACCATCCTTGCCCAAAATATGACCTAGGTACTCCACTTCCGATTAAACAAAGGAAAATTCATATTATTTGATGAAACATTGATGCTAAGAGAGTAGATGGAGAACTTGATCCACATGGGTGAGATGGACTATCCAAGTTTTACTATAGATGAGAATATCATCAAAGAAAAATAAGACAATATGACAGAGAAAAGGACAGAAGACATGATTCATGAGACTTTGGAAAGTGGAGGGGGCATTATAGAGGCCAAATGGAATGACCAAGAACTCATAGTGACCTGCATGAGTTATAAATGCATCCTTGAGAATGTCTTCTTCTTTCATATGTATCTAGTGGTAGCCAGAACAAAGATCAAGTTTAGTAAATTACTGAGCACCGCTCAATTCATCCAAGAGAACATCAATGATAGGAATGGGTAATTTGTCTTTGATGGTGAGTTTATTGAGGGCATGAAAGTCTGGACACATGCGTGAAGTGTATTCTTGAGGAACATGACCACAAGAGAAGAATAGGGGTTGGTACTAGGATAGATAACACCTGTGTCGATAAATTCTTGAACAATTTTCTCAATTTCATTCTTCTGGGAAAAGGGATGATGATAAGGGCGAACATTGGGAGGAATACTGCTCAGGACAAGAGGAATGGAATGATCATGAACACCATGGGAAGGGGGAAGTCCCTTGAGGAGTGGAAAAAACATCTTGGTGTTTGGATATGATAGATTGGAGGTTAGGATGCATGGAGGGTGTCTCAATTGTTCGAATGGAATGGAGTTGGAAGATAATGCCCGAATGAACTTTTTTGAGGAGATTTTCCATTCAATGGGAACTGATGATCTAATGGGATCCTGTTGTGATTCCTTGGGACTGATATTGTTGTCCCTCCCATTGGAATTGCATGGTTAATTCCTTAAAATCCATGAGACCAGAGCGCGTAACCATTTGAGAACGAGCAGGGATAATTTTAAGGATGGAAATTTATTTTGAAACGTAGAAACCTTGGCAAATATTACTGGTCCTTCATATGTCAACTATAAATGTTTGGTGATATTTTTGTTAAAATATTCAAATTTATAAGGATTTTTTATAGTTTTTATAAAATTTTGGCGATTTTAAGGTAAAATAATTTTGTCCTATAGAATTTGGGCGAATAATTTTTAGAATGGAAAATATTTTTTTGGGAAAAAGCATGGAAAATTAGCCCATGGGAGAAATTTGTCCCTTAAAATTTTCCCTGACACCGAGTACAATGTCACAATCACCCATGTTGATAGAAAACATATGATATTTCAGGTGGTATTGACCAATTTGTAGGCACACATTTTCATAATTCCCACCACATTTCATGGAACCACCATTGGCAATCATGATTTTAAAATTGTTGATGACAGAGATACATAAATTGATTTCCTAGGAAAGGCGGTGGTGAATAAAATTATGGGTGTTTCCATTGTCAACAAGGATGATGAGTTTCCTATTCTTAATGTAGCCAATTATCTTGAGGGTTTGGGGAGTAGATAAGCTAGTGAGGGCATGCAACGAAATTAGTGGTTCAACTTCTAGCGGGTCAATGGGAAAAGTAGGAGCTTTTGAAGGGGGTATCTCGTCCACAAGGGGTAATTTAGCCTCCTCCTCATCAATATTCTCGGAAATGGCCATAAAAATATTTTGTTTCCTACACTTGTGCACAGGAAAATATTTTTCATTGCAATTATAGAAAATTCCCTTGATTTGGCATTCAACCATTCCTCCCTGAGTTAATTTATGGACCTTGAGAGAAGTGGCAAGAGGGGAAATATTGTTAGGTCGAGGGCGAGGAAGAAAAGAGAGTTTTTGGTTCTGGGAAAAGACAACTTGTTGTGCTTCTTTGGCACATTTCGTAGCTTCCAACCAACTCTAAGGGCGAACCATGAGGACCTAGGCTCGGATTTCATCCTTTAGACCACTGATAAAGCATTCCCCGAAGAAGTCATTTGTCATGCCCTCCGTTCTTAAGGACAAGTTCTCAAAGACTGATATAAATTCTTCCACTATACCTGTAATGTTTCCATCCAATTTTGGCCAAGAACAAGGGTTTGTGGTTGTTGTTTGGTGTTTGTTTTACAACTGTTTTTATTACATAAAGAAGTGTTGAAGTATTTTGTTGAGTTTTATAGAATGATGAACATTAAAACGAGCATTGGATACAAGACAATGAAGGAAAAAGAACAATAACTTAACAAACTTCATATCTGACCTTTATTTAGTAATATAAGTGCTCCTCATGCATGGATCTATAGATCTGATGGAATATAGAATATATATATAGCCTCCAAGCCTCCTACTAATGAATATAGTCTAGTACAAGATCAACTTCTTTCCTTTGATAGCTAAAACTTTCAGATTTATGTTGGTGCACGTTTTGAATGGCTGGATCTGGAACTGGTACAACCCTGGCTGGCTGAAGAATCTCAATAATTAGGCCCCCTTGGAGATGGCCACCAAAAAAGAATAAAATCACTCTCAAACTGTAGATCAGGGACGTATAAAATATTTGTAGCAAGATCGAGTCCAAACCCTAAAGTCTTCCTTTAGATCTCACAACCTTCTTAGTGAAAATGTGCCCTTTCCTTTAGAAACTTGGCCCAAGACACAAACATTCGAGCAACAGAGGAAACCCCCCAAGTAATGGCTACCAAAAGGGTTCTATGAACCTAGCAATGGAATCAGTATAAGATGGAATGGTTGATCTAGCCTCTCTATAGTAAATCAAAACTTCCTTCTCTTGGATATGTGCCCCACTGCTGGAAAACACTTCAGATCTATGCCCTAGACTCCAAATATTGACTGATGAATACCTGTGTCTGAGTAGAATGGTAAGGGAGGGATTTTGCACCTCCTTGGACAAGATTGGACTAGGAACGAAGGGATATTTCACCTCCTTGTTGGCCTCTAGGGTTTCTTGACTTAAAACCCTCAAAACACAAGTTGTAGAGCTCAAGTGATCACAATGAGAAAATAGACAAGAATGAAGAGTGAGGTGCCTCCTCTCTCTTTTATACCTCCCAATATAATTCTTAGTTGATTTTCATTTTTTCTTTTTACTAAGGTTTTGATTTGATTTTTCACTTAAGTTACCTTCACCTTTTCTTCTCTTCATAAAAGTCACCTTTTTAATAAAATCATTTTAATTCCTTAAGTGGCTTTTATTGCCTCAACCCCTTTTTACCTAGGGGAGTATATTCTAGATGTGTGACTAGACTACTTAGTCAATCCTTGTTATTTTCAAGGAGAGGGGAACATTACAGTCTCCCCTACTAGAAATTTATTTTTCACAAGCAATCCCTAACCTACATGTTGTATCACATGTTCATTCTCCCAAGAGGCATCCTCTATAGGTAGATTTTTCCATTTAACCAAGTATTCCTTGATGCTCTTGTTTCTTAGTTGTTTCACCCTTACCTCCAAAATATCTTCTTGTATCAATATCAAGTTCCTCTCCTCATCAATAGGTGGTAGCTCATCATCAACTACGACATGTTGTCCTGAGGCTCTTTTCAAGCAAGATACATGGAAAACATTGTGAATTTTTCTTCCCTGGGGTAGTTCTAACTCATATGGCACTGACCCAATTTTCCTTTGCACTCTATATAGACCATAGAACCTCGTTTTTATATTTTCTGCACCCTTACTCTTAAGGGATAATTGTCTGTATGGTTGTAGTCTCAAGTCCACCAAATCCCCTTCCTCAAATGTGTGCTCCACCCTGTGTGTATCAACATACATTTTTTGTTGATTCTATGCTTTTTGTAAATGATATTTGAGTTCCTTGAGGATGTCATGGCTCTCTTGTATCCATTATTTAGCTATAGGAGCTATGTTTTCTCCAAATACAATCTGAACGAAGGCAAGGGGTTCATAATTGTATAAATATTTAAAAGGAGACATGCCAATAGACATATGATGAATAGTGTTGTAGCAATATTATCCTAAATAAATCCATCCGACCCATAATTTTTGCTGCCCTGATACATAATTATGGAGATACCCCTCCACCCACTTGTTCATAGTCTCAGTTTTTTGTGGATGGTAGCTAGTGTTGGGATATAAAATAATGTGCACTTGCTGAAACAACTCCCCCCAAATTATACTCATGAACATGTTGTCCCTGTCACTCACTATATTCTTGGATAGTCCTTGTAACTTGAAGACCTCTCTAAAAAATAGATTTTTCACCTGAGATGCACTGAAGTCCATGGAGATAGAAAATAAGCACGCAAATTTAGTCAAACGGTCAACCACCACAAATATGGAATCCTTTCCTTGAGTTTTGGGAAGACCTATAATAAAATACATAGAAACACTCTCCCATTTGTGCTCAGGAATAGGGAGGGGTTGTAATAGACCTGCAGAATGTGTGTTCTCATCCTTGTTCTATTGAAAAAGGTTACATTACTTGATATAGTGCATAACCTCTCCCTTCAATCCCTTCCAAGAAAACCTTTTCCTGATCTGTCTATATGTTTTAAGGAATCCTTGATGACCTGCTAATGAAGAATCATGGAATGATTGAAGCACTTTCCTTTTGAATGAGGATCCTGGAACCTAATAGATCCTTCCCTTGTAATAAATAACATCATCCATAATCATGTACCTGTCATCTTGTATCTTTTCATCCATCAACTCACATGAAAATTTGTTCTTTGAGTATTCTACCAATAAGAGAGACTTCCAATCAATAGATATTTTGGACATAGAGTATGTTGAAGACCTCCTCGATAAGGCATCTTCCACCACATTATTTTTCCCTTTGACATACTCAATGTCAAATTTGTATGCTTGTATTTTTATTACCCACTTTTGTTTCCTTTCATTAAGATCCTTCTGCGCAAGGAATTATTTGAGATTGTTATGGTCGGTCTTAACCACAAATTTCACTCCCACTAGATATTGCCTGAATTTGGCGAGAGCATGCATTATGGATATAATTTATTTGTCATAAATGGTATACAATAGTTCATGACCCCTCAATTTACGGATCTCATAGGAAATAGGATTCCTATTATGCATGGGAACTGCTCCAACACCCTCCCCAGATGCATCACACTCTATAATATAAGGTTGAGATAAATAATGTAAAGATAACACAGGAAAATTACTCATCACCTTCTTCATTTTCTCAAATGTTGACTTGGATTCATCATTCCAGACAAAATCTCCCTTTTTGGTCAAATCAGTTAGGGGTGCACAAAGTTGAGATAACACTTTGACAAATTTTGTGTAGTAACTACAGATGCCAAGAAAACTTTTAAGTTTAGTGTCCTGGGTGTGGGCCAACTAATGATAGCTTGGATCTTCTCTTGATGAACTTGCACCACTTTTTCTCCAATAATGTGTCCCAAGTAGAGGACCACTGTTATTCCAATATCACATTTTGATTCTTTGGAATATAGAGACTACTCCTCCATAATGCTCAAAATGTGGTCCACATGTTTGAGATGCTCTTCCCAAGTTTTGTTGTAAATCAACAAATCATAAAAAAAGACAAGTAGATACTTCCTTAGTTTCTTGTTAAACACATGATTCATGTAGGATTACAAGGTAGTTGGTGCATTGGTAAGACAAAAAGTCATAACAAGGAACTCATAGTGTCCAAAATGGCATCTGAAGGTTGTCTTGTGTATGTCTTGCTCTCTCATCCTGATTTGATGGTATCCAGAATGCAAATCAATTTTGGTGAAGTATATTGCCCCATGCATTTCATCCAATAGTTCATCTATCCTGGGAATGGGGTATTTGATCTTGATGGTTCTCTTATTCAATGCTTTGTAATCTATGCACATGTGCATAGTTCCATCCTTCTTTTTGTCCAACACAACTAATGATGTGAATGGGTTTGAACTTGATCTGATATGCCCCATGGATAGTAATTATTTGATGGAACTTTCTATCTCTTCCTTGTTCTTTTTGGGATGTGTGTAAGGGGTATTGATGACCGGTTTGAACCCTTCTTCCAATTCTATAATATGTTCAAACCCCCTGTCTAGTGGTTGTCCTAGAGGAATAGGCTCAAAGATCCTTTTTGCTTATGAAGGATCCTTTGTATTTCTGGAGGGTATTGCTTGTTTGTCCCATCATTTGTGTCCATGATTAATAATTCAACAACAAAGACTATCTCTTCTCTCCTAAATATGTTATGCATTTTCTTGGCAGTCACCACTCTAGGAGAATTCCCTGTCATCCCTTTAAGCGCGACTCTTTTCCCTTCTTCTATGTTGAAGGACATTTCCATGGTTTTGTAATTAGTGGTGATTGGCCCCAAGGTGCTAAGACACTCCATACCTAAAATGATATTCATGTCTGGAGTTTCCACCTCATAAAAGTCCTTTATCAAAGTGTATCTTCCCAATGTCAAGATCATCTATGGAATGTACCTGTCATAAGAAATAGTGCGCCCTCCTGCCACTTCAACCAAGAATCCCTCAAAATCAATTGTAGGGATATGAATCCTCTCTAACATATCCATGTCAATGAAGTTATGAGAATCCCCACCATCTATCAACAATGTTTCCCTTTGTTCTTGTACAACTCCCTTTTGTCCAAAAGTTGCTAAATTTAGGCACTCCACTCATAGAGGCACTGGTGACCTTTTTGAGTCCTACATTAGGGGGTAAGGATGTCCCACTACCTTTCACATGCAAGGATTCATATTACTCATTGTGGATGGTCTGCATAACATGGATATCTCCACCCCCTTCCTCATCTGTCTCCTCTTCACTGCTAGATATCACTTTTGTGTAGTGAATTGTTCCCTTTCCCAAACACCTATGACCTGGCTACCAAGGTTCTTTGAAAGTGAAACAAAGTTGTTTCCTTCGTAAATATATTCTTGTGGATTCATCCAACTTCCTATTTCCTTTGTCGATTGGCCTAATGTCACGACCTCTAGGAATGATAGGAGGTTCGGGTGAATTTGGTTTTATTTGCTGCTCCAACTAGATCTTTGGTGTGCTCAATAGAATCTTCAAAGGTCATAGGATTAAAAGCCTTAACCCATCCTATTACTGGTTCAGTCAATACATCTATAAACAACATAATTAATCTAGATTCTACCATATCCAGAACCATCATTGATACTCTTTGAAACTCCTCAATAAAGGCCTCAACTAAACTTGTTTTCTTAAGTTGTGTAAGTTCCATAAAATGACGATCTGGGTCTCCTTTATCAAATCTGTCAATGAGCCTTTGCATGAATTATTGATAAGAGGTGATGCATCCATGGCCCGAGGTGGTTATTCCATGGAACCACCATTCATGTGCATTCCACATAATACATAAATTTGCAAACTTGCTAGCTTTCCTTTCCTCCATAGGATTCAATTGGAGGTAAGCATCCATATTTTACACCCATTTTGTAACTTGGATGTGATATGATCCATCAAAGGTGGGTAACTCCATTCTTCCATCCCTTCATCCAAGCTCACTAACACCTCTATAGCACTCCTTGGATCTCCTTTTCATATTCAAGTGGAAATATTCCCCCATAGAAACATGTCTCTTGAATCATTCACTCATGGAATTGTATTCCCTTTCTGCAGTTTCCCACTCATCACCCAAAATTTATGAATCTAAGGCATTAGCTTCCATCCTTTGTGTATCTAGGAAGGTACGCACGTACAAAATAGGGGTGGTCTTACTAGTTGTGTGAGATGGAATTGGTATTCCATCATTTGGCCCATGCTCCCCGACATGACCTATATGTATTGAATCCTCATGGTTTTCATTTTCCCCACAAGATCTACCAACATCACGACTTCCACCAAACAAGGGTGGGTCTTTAGCATGTATTTGTTCCATCAAATATTGAGAGAGAATACCCTAATTTTTACTATGTTCCTCCAACAAGGCTATCATTATGTCTTTCCCTCTTTTCAAACTAGCAAAGGATAGTTTAAGATCTACCTAACCCAAAGATAGGTGTTTTTTCATTTCCTCAAATTTTTTCTGCATAGATTCCTGACTATTCTATATTGCATTATGCATTGTCTCGGCTACGTTTTCATCCAAAATTTTGGCCTCTTTAGATGTTTCATTTTTTTTTCGGAGTCTCTCCCATACTAACTTCTAGATCTTCTCCTTCTAGAACACCTGTTACTAGTTTTCCCCCACGACCTCTTCTCCTAGTCATCTATATTTTGCATAGGCTTGCAAAGGAAATTCACTCTCATACCACTGAAATGTTTCCAACCAATTTCGTCCAAGAACAAGGGTTTGTGGTTGTTGTTTGGTTTTTGTTTTGCAGGTGTTTTTATTAAATAAATAAGTGTTGAAGGATTTTGATGAGTTTTATAGCATGATGAACATCACAACAAGCATTGGATATAAGGCAAAGAAGGAAAAAACATAATAACTTAACAAACTTCAGATCTGACCTTTATTTAGTAATATAATTTCTCATCATACATGGATCTATAGATGTGATAGAATATAGAAGATGTATATATCCTCCAAGCCTCCTGCTGATGAATATAGTCTAGCACAAGATCAACTTATTTCCTTTGATAGCTAAAACCTTTAGATCTATGTTGGTGCACCTTTTGAATGGATGGATTTGGAACTGGTATGGCCCCGCATGGCTGAATAAGATCAATAATTTGTCCCCCTTGGAGGTGGTTGATAAAGGTGGATATTGGTGGCGACCCACCTATTCAAACTGCCTCCTCTAGGCAATTTTTAGTTCATCATGTTATTCTATACTTATTTGTAATTGTGGGTTCTACACTTATAGGGTTGTCTGAATCCCTACACATATTTCAGGTGGATACTGGTGGCCTCCCACCTAATCCAACTGGCTTATTTTATATGTTTTCATGTGAGCACATTTTGTTGTACTTCCAGAACCATTTTGGGGCCCTAAACAGTATTATTTTGGCTCACCACAGTCAAACTGTAGACAAAGTTAGAGTTTTATGGCGTAATGTGTAGTTCTCTAAAAGACCTTTCCAATGGCCTATCACGCACCTAAAACAAAGATCGTATGAAAAATTTATGACCCTGAGAAGTTGAGGTACCAAACTACCCATAGGGGCCCACATAAATTTTGGCGTTTCATCTCCTAGGGTTAGGTTTTTGGATGTCTAAGGTTTTGGAATTCATGACTAATATCAAAATGGCCTCTGGAGCCTCATTGTAATTTTTTATGCTCAGACGGATGCACGTAGCCACCACATATCTTCTCAAAGATAGCTACCACCATTCGAGCAAGTGTTTCAGTTTTACAGCTTCATCCTATTTCATTTATTCAATAGAATATATTGTTCACTGGATATATGTGTTGTTCTTCATATCTATGTGTTTATTGTATTAAGTCTGTTAATCAGTTCATTCTCCTTCTAAATCTGGAGTAGTGGTATCAAAGCAGTCTTCTCTTCATTTATTTTCCTTCATGTCTGTCCCTGACAAGAACTGGGTACAAGAAGTTGGGACTCAAACCAATCGAGTTGTTGCAATATCGATCACGACGATACTGACAACAACCCATGGGGGACGAAAAGAAATATGATGGAGCAGGATATCCTTTTAAAATGTTTCCTGAGGAATCCCTTGAATGCCAAAGGAACAAAATGATGGACAAATTTGTGCAGATCCTTAAACATCTTCCCACAGGATAAGCATCTTCATCAAGCAGCTATGAAACCCTCTTCAAGGTACAGGTAAATTTTAATATTTCATTATTTGAAGGACTGATAGATGCAAATGTTGTAGATAAATGGTTGAATCGATTCGAATGGTATTTTTTAGTCCACAATTTTCCCAGTAGGGAAAATATTACTTTTGCACTCCTCAAGGTCGTCCCCCATGTTAAGGACTGGTGGAACACTTACTCTGAGCAGAGGGCCATAGAGGAATATGCAATATTTGTGGTTTAACCTACATGGGATTCCTTCTAGGATTCCATTAAAGAAAAATACTATCCTGTTGGAAGCTATGAGGGCCAATACACCAGATTGACTAGCCTGCGTCAAGAAAGGGACAAGACAGTACTAGATTTCACCAATATTTTCCATATCCTACGAACCAAATTTGGTACCAAATACTCTAAGCGGCATATGGTGCTCAAATACCACAGTTGTTTGCATAGATACATTCAAAAAGAAATGGAGTTTCTGGACATCACCTCATTCGATATGACTTATAGATACACTGTAAATATCGAGCATAAATTTAAGCACAAGAGGTGAGAGTTTGGATCTGCAAACTCCTCACAGCCAAAGAAGGGAAAAAGGTGGCCCCAATGTACACATCAAGGGATAGAGCAGATATGGAAACTGTTAGAACAACCAGTCCAATCTGAAACACTGAAGAATGCCTCTCCAAGTAGTCACTTTTGGTCGAGATGAAGGCATCTGAGTTAGAGGCCAATTCTGATTCCAAATCAAATCCTGAAGGAGGGAAGAGGATTATCTATGTTGAACCCAGTGCCACTGTCTCTACCACCAAAGTTCAACCAAGCGAACCAGAAGAACCAGAGAAAGGGGAACACCTTTTTCACTCACAGATGTGGGTAAAGGGGGCTACGGTTCATTTCATTCTCGATAGCGATAGTCAGAAGAACCTGATTTGAGAATAGGTTGTCAAGCGGTTGAACTTGCCAATGAAACCGCACCCGCAACCCTACACCATCAGTTGGATTTTTTAAGGAAGAGATCTTTGTGTCAGCCAACAGTGTCGTCTTCCCTATGACATCAATCCTTTCAAAGATGAGGTATTGTGTGATATTACGCCCCTTGAAGTTTGTGATGTTCTTTTAGAACAACCATATTTGTGGAAGCATTATGATGTGTATGAGTCTATACCCTACAATGTTATTATTACTTTGGGTGGAAAATTATACATGATACCAAAGGTAGCGCCACCTACCACTATTTCTTTAATCTATGCTATGCAATGCAGTAAGACATTTCACAGATCGGAAAGTTCATCTTCTTTTTGATCCGTGCTCACAGTAAGTAGAAGGTCACTTCCACATCTGTGGCCTCTACATAAAGCATCTCTTTGCAGTAGAAGTAGGTGGACGTGATCATGGAAGAATATAGAGACATCTTCTCCTCACCCACCAGGGTACCGACACACTGCCAAGTCAAGCCTCCAATTGATATGACCCTTGGTGCACCTGTACCTAATGGATCAGTCTATCATCGTCCGCTGATGGAAAATGAAAAACTATGGCGTCATATCTAAGAGCTTCTTGAAAATGGGCACATCATACCCAACTCCTCCCCTTGCAGAATCCCAATTGTACTGGTGCAGAAAAAGGACGAGACTTGGTGACTCTGCATTGATTACAGAGCCTTAAATGAAATCAGAGTCAAGAACCAGTACCCAATTCCCAGGATTGGTGACCTTCTTGACCAACTCAAGGGGGGAAATTTCTTCAACAATATTGACCTAAAGTCTGGCTACCACCAGATTCCCATCGAACTAACTGATGTATGGAAGACAACCTTCAAATATAAAGAGTGTCTCTTTGAATGGTTGGTCATGCCCTTTGGCTTAACAAATGAACCAACCACTTTCATGAGGTTGATGGATGATGTATTGAGACCCTTCACCAACTATTTTGTCATGGTATATCTGGATGACATCCTCATCTATTGAAATAATGTAACTACAAAGAGTATTCTATTTATTATTGATGCATTATTCATTAGATCAATCCCCTTTTGTGGATTGGTCAAACCCTAATTGTAATATTCTAAATGAGAAGTTGGCCCCGAGCATATATTAAAGTGGTTATAACCACCCAGATTGAGAAGTCGACCCTGCCAGTGAAAAGACACCTTAGTTCAACAACTGCCAGATTGTATAAGTAAAAGAGGCCAACGCCTCATTTGTTCACTCACTCACTTGTTCATCAAAGAGCAAGTTTGGATATGCAGTTGGAGAAGAAGGAAGACAGAAAGAGGCACATTCTTGGGAGAGGAATTTTTGTATTTTTTGAGTTATCTCTTGACATTGTATTGGCTATCTATATTAAGGAAGTTTTTGCTGGGTTTTCTCCCCAATGAGGGTTTCCTAGGATAAATGATGTGTCTCTTGTGATTGTGTATTTCTTAGTAATCCTATCTATGCTATGGTTATCTAGTGAATTGAAAAGAAACCTAATAATATCTTAAACCTTAACATGGTATCAGAGCTAAGCTCAAGAGATCATCTTTCAAAACAAGAAGAAAAACGTCATTGTTGCCATACATAAAAATTACATCTTTTTATTGAAGAAGATTTTTGGCCTCAAAACCATATAGAAAAGTGTTCCCTAACCCAAGGAATTGTTTGGCACCTTCAACACACCTTTTCAGTGGGTAGATCTCCCGAAAAGTGAAACCCTAGTTTTCACAAAGTACTAGAAGTACCAGAGTACCAAAAATACCAGAAAACCGGAAGTACCAAAAAACCAGAAGCACCAGTCTAGAAATCTGATGGTCAAGTTTGAGGGGATACATTTGGATTTTCATAAATCTGACTGCACTAGATTACTTCCCTCAGCTCAACGCATCTATCCCCTGGATCAGAATTTTAAAATTTGAAGTTTGAAAAAATAGGGTTTCCTCATAAAACCCTAAGATGCAGTTGCAGTCTCAGAACCAGTTGCAGTACTAGTTTAAGTATCAATCGTAGTACCAGTTTCAATCAGCCTTGAAGTTTTTAAGAGTTGATGATCATTGTCGTTGCTACCAGATTGTGCCACTACCTGCAAATGCTATCAGAGGTATGTACTCACATATGTTTAAATTGTTAATCTTTAAAGGGTATTTGAAGGAGAAGGGATATCTTGCCATAGATCCGAAAGGATCTCAAGATCCAACACATTCATAGGAATTATGCAACCCAGGTGTGATTATTCGAATATGCATCTATTTGAGATGACATTATTTTGATTAGTGTTGCATGTTGTAGTTATGACCATCATAGTAAACTTTGGTCAAAAATTAAAGTCAAGGTATTAGATGGATTAAAGTTGAGATCATAGAGTTTATTCTCTAACCCAACCTTCTGTCAAAATAGAAAATTATCTTAGTACATGAAGATAGGTTGAAGAAAGCACTTTCCATCTTGAGTGAAGAAGACTTGGAAGAAAGGAAGCACACTCATTCTTGAGGACAAGGCTCCAGGTTCCAGGTTTGATTAATTAAGTTGATAATATTCAAAGTTGCACATGACAATTTGATAACTAGTCTTTGAAAAGTACTATACCTGGTAGCATAGCATATTGAGATAAATGCTTAATGTAATCATTTGCCTAATACAAACTAACATCTCCTCTAGGAGAAATCTCTTTTGTTAGTTCCAGGTTGCCATTGAGGAATGTTTGATCACAACACTATAAGAGTGTTGACCTCATTTTATATTGTATTTCTTACTTTTGATCTTTACTTCAGACA